>JAMQGT020009332.1:0-53372 GCA_024447675.2 Pterophyllum scalare | reverse complement strand
GATTTACCTCTACTTCGTTCAGTTACGTATTGCTCAATAATGTCAGTGGCATGCAGTAAGCAGGCCTGATTGATCTGGTGTTTCAGATAATGAATATTTAATAAGCTAGTGTAGAATCTGTATTGTGACTATTGGAAAACATCAGGGGAAAGGATGAAATTCAGTATGCTTGAAGATTTATTTCATAATTAAATTATGAAAGGATGTGAAAAGAACTGCATTACCCCCCCGTTCTTTATACTTTCTTTCTTGTTGGGATTAATACACATAATAAACTGCACTTTAGGTTCATTATCACTTTGTTATCATATGCTTGTCCAAGACATATTTGTAGTCTTTATGTAAAACAAACACATTTTTATCTAAATCCAAAATAAAATACCCTGAACAGTGCTTCCCTGACACTGTTCACTTTATTCAGAAACAAAATTACTTTCTTTCTTATCTTTACAAACAGCATTGATGCAGTTGAGTCATAGCCCTTCCGGGTTTCTTTCTTTTTTTTTATTGTGCTTTTGCCACTTCCTGCTTTTCATTGAACAACAATAGACTGGAATTAAACAGCAATAGCCACACCATAAGGCAACGTGTACACTCGCATCATAGGTTCCACCACCTCCAGCCACAGCTAGCCTGTCGGTTACTGTTGCCTCCTCCATCACTACCAGGGCTATTTCCCATCTCTGTCTGGGCTTCTCTTTGCAGTCGCTTCTTGGCAGTTAATGTTGGCTCACACATACAAGCATATTCTGTGTTTCCGAATATGCTTTACTCTAAAAAGCTGTAGCTATGTATTAGTCATTGATTGTAGATACAGAGTTCTGCTTGTGAGGTGGTTTCTTAGCTTTTCCTTTAAAGTAAATTTGTTTTGCCTCAGAGCAAAGTGTAGCAGGTTTAGTTTAGCATGAATACTGGAATTTGTTGAACCCCACAAGTGACTTTGGTAGTCACAGCTTTATTACTGTAGTAGAAATTGCAGTTCTTTTAATAGCCACTAAAGGCTTGCTTCAAAACTGGTCAATCTCCATAAGTCATGTGAAAATGCCCAACCTACAGCAAAAATAGGCATAGTTACAACCTATTATAAAATTTTGTTTGGTCTCTATAGCTATTTTCAGAAAAACTGTACAGTGGGTGACTTGTTAAATAGAGTCCTGTGAAAAACTCACTACACCCTGTGATTCAGTAGCTTGTAGAATCACCTTTAGCAGCTATATCTTGAAGCAAGCATTTTCTGTATAACTTTATCGGTCTCTCACACCATTGTGCAGGACTTTTGACTGACTCTTCTTTACAGCATTGCTTCAGCTTATTGTAGGTATGCAGGCATTCATTGAGGTATGCACAGCTCTCTTAAGGTCCTGCCACAGTATGTCACAGCTATGGTCTTGAAAGAAAAAAATAAATTAAGGTGTTGCAATGGCCTAGTCATTCTGTTGTAGGTTTGCTGGTGTTCTTGGGATCATTGTCCTGTTGAATGGCCCAGTTTTGGCCAGGCTTTATTTGCTGGACAGACAGTCTCATGTTTGACTCTAGAATACTTTGGTATACAGAGTTCATGCTGACTCAATTGCTGCAAGGTGCTCAGGTCCTGTTGCTGTAAAATAAGCCCAAATCACCACTGCAAAACAATCCCTCCACCACTGTGCTTGACAGCTGGTATGTGCTGTTTGTGCTTTGTTTTGATTTTTGACTAAATGTGGTGCTGTACATTATGGCCAAACATCTCCACTTTGGGCTCATCATGTCCAAAGGACATTGTTCCAGAAATCTTGCTTTGTCTCAGATGTAGATTTTGCAAAACTAAGCCGTGCTGCAACACTGCTTTTTAGAGAGAAGAGGCTTGCTCCGTGTGCAACACTTCCAAACAAGCCATACTTGCTTAGGGTTTTTCTTATTGTGCTGTCATGAACTTCAACATTTAATATGCCAACTGTGGCCTGTAGAGCGTGTGATGTAGCTATTGTGCTTTTTTTTTTTTTTTTTTAGATACTTTAAGCATTACACTGTCTGACCTTGGGGTTAATTTGCTGGGACATGCACACCTGGGAAGACTGTGGCACTGTGTTAACACACACCTGAATGATTAGCAGCTGCTGCTGCTTACTCTCTTAAATCCCATGGAATCAGTAAGGGTGGACTTAGTTTTTCACAGAAATGCACAGAGCCCTGTGAAAACTGCAAGGAGCCACTATTTGCTGCCATTTTATCCAAATTGAACTTGAAAATTAATAAATTAATTTTCTCATTTCTACTAGCTGCAGGAATTGCACCAAATCCACCCAGTGAGAAAACATTTGTCTCATTTAAAATGTTTGCTGAACAAGACAGATGTTCATCTGAATCTGTAGCCACGAACACAGTTCAGCGTTCACTGAAGATTCATACATTAGGTACATCACTTGTAGAAAAAAAAAACTGAACAAAAAAACAAACAAACAACCAGATGTGCTGATGTCCTTTAACGGTGTGTCTGTTCAGTCAGTTTAAAAAAAAAACCTTCATCAGGTGACGCTGTCTGCTGTGAAGCTAAGATGAATTATTTTTAAAGATATTCCTACCTGTGCATTTAATATCCCCGTTACCACAGAAACAGGGTCAGTGTTTCTAACATTTTACCATGAATAAAAATCATTAAAACTCTTACTACTTTTGCTTGCACTTGTGAATCATTCTCCTCCTACATAAAGCAGGTCTGGTATCTGGCGCAATTATGCCCAATGTTCTGTCTCCCCACTGTGCCTTTAATAAGCCATTTAGAGGAGTGTTTACTGCTGCAATCTGCTGCTGTGGAGGCTCACTTAGGCTCACAAAGGTTCTCCAGGTTTTTTAAGCAAATCTTGACAGCTATCTGACTTGTAATGCCAGGTTGTTATGCTGTTGGTAATATACTTCCAGTGTCACCTCTGCATGTCAGTGAAGAATCTTACTGAGTCGAATGAAGGTGTGTAACTGAGTAATTTGCGGGACACACAAAGGTGAATCCGGTGCAGCAACAGTTGCGATGCTGAGAAAATCCCGCCTCCGGGCAGGTGCCGGAGTCTCGGCCCTTTCAACTGATATTGACGGTGGTAGCGTTACTCATAAAAGATTCATACCTCTTTAACAACCCCCGCGTCGCATCACGCCAACACAGACAAGGAGCCATCACTCTTTTTATTGGGTCTTTTTGCTGCAGAGTCAACAATATATGTCATAAAAAAAAGAACTATTCTGCCTCAACAGCAAGCAAGGCAAGAGATTCATGGGCTCCAGCAAAGATAATCATGGCAAAACACATGCTTGATGACACATGTCCAAGTTAACCATATTATATTTTTAGCTTTCAGCTGCATTCTGTAGCTTTTTTGTATGTTCTACTTTGTGCTGGGACTTTGCAGTGCTTCAGTGAAGAGGCAACCTTTATAGCTAGGTCTTTGTCTAACCCTGCAGGTGAGAAACACATACAGTAGAGATGGGAGAGTTTTTATATCCTTCTGCCCTGCTGAATATCTGCAGCATTGCTCAGTTTTGCTCAGCCCTCAATAACACTCATTCCCAGATGAAAGAAGTGTTATTGTGGCAGTAAAACTGAGGAGCTGACGCTAAAACATTCCCTTAATATGCTCTTAAGAACCTCTTCCTTAAATCTATGACAAATCAGAGTGCTAGGGATCAATTTTTTTATGCAGTAAAAATTACCCTACAAGAGGGTGTCTTTGAACTTTGGAGTTAGATACTGTTTTCAGCACCAAACTGTGCATTTTTATGATGTTAACTTATGTGACATGACTCCAAATATGGTAATTGCTACTAATTCAAGTCTCTTCATCTCAATCTGCCTTCTCTTTTCTTGTGCAGTCATCTTCTTTGAGTCGCAGCTGTGCTTTAGCTTTGACACCTGAACCCTTCACCTGGTCATCATCACCAGCCCCTGAACAAATCAGGTGTGACACAGCGATGCCTCAGCTGTAGTTTAATCTTAACTCTCGTCTGTGCCAGGGGCCCACTATGGCTATACTCACGTGCATGGGGATGAGTGCACAGAAGAATTTTCATCAGGTCAGGCCTTAAAGGACAATGAATATTTTTATCCTGGAGAAGCTGACACTCTGGTCACTGTTATAGTATATACAGTATAGAAGACAAGTGGAATGCTGTCACTCTGTCCAGGTCTATGCAGAATGGGTCAGAAGATCTGTTTCTCCAGTTTGAAAAGAGAGAATCCATTCTTAATTCTTAAGCATGGCATTCTTGGAAATTTGACTGCATGCGTTTGAATTCTTTAACAATATAAAAAATGGATAAAAATGAGTATTTGCTTGTTGGAAGTCATTGGATGTCAGTGGTACTTGCCAAGAATGTCCCATAAGCTCACAGGTTGCACTGGACTTAAAGTTGGACGTAGCCACCATGACATAGGTGGTTAGGGGATTCCCATCATGATACTTTGAGCTGGACATTAATCTCATTGCCGTCTTAGTGTTTTGAAAGCGTACATGATGAGCAGGGGTGGATTGGATTGTGAAACTGATGGACGTGGCACGCTCATTGACTAACTTAATTTGTGGTTGTTAGCAAAGTTGTTAGCAAATACCCTGGTTTATCCCCCTTTCAAAACAAAGAAATTCCTGTTGTTTTCATTGTGGTTTGAAACAAGTAATTGAGCCCATAAAGTCATCAGAAAAGTGTTTACTGAAGTCACAGAGAAAGGGAGTTAGGGGCCACTTTCCCATAGACTTTTTGCTGAAAGTCTTTTTGCAACCAGGAGTCACCCCCTGCTGGCTGCATCATCTCTTGTATGTAGCCTATGGCTTTTACCAGCCTTTTTTTTTTTTTCCAGTTCATGCAAACCTAAGCTAGCTGGTTGAGGCTACAGCATAATATTTACCATGGACATGTGAGTAGTAGTGATGTTCCTGTCTAAGTGACTAACTGTATTTCCCAAAATTGATTTAACAGTTCATTTGTAAAGGACATATATAGACAAAAAATGTAAGGATAGGCAGTTACAAAAGCATTGTTTAATGTAGGCTAACATGTGTATGTAGCCAAGGCTAATTTCCAACATAAATCCCTTGATGAACATTAATAGGTCAAGCAGTCATTAAGGCCTCAGTCACACAAACGCAGCAGTTGGCAACCAGTGGTCACAACTGAAAAGTGTGTAGTTCCCAACAGGTTGTGAGTGGTTGCTGGCAGTCACTAAAGCCCTATTCATGCAAGCCCAAAGACTGCTTGGTGACACTCTGGCAACCACTGGTCAGAATGCAGGTATTCCACAACCTGTCAAGGAGTGGTCAAAGAAGGTTGCTGGCAGTCTCTAGTGTGAAATTGGTCACCAAGAGGTGTACAGTGCTGCACCGAAAACCTCCCCGTCATCAGAAGGTTTCCACGGTTTCCCATAGTTTGTATGGAAAATGGAAACGTGCAACTCGCCAAGTGGTAGTGAAACCCTAAAAAGTGCAGTGCAAGCCAGAAATGGAGATAGGTCACCTTCAAAGTAAAAGTTGTGTCATGACGGGCAGTGTGTCAGGCAGAGATGTACCCAAAATGCAGGACTCTGTAGGCAGATGTAACTTAAAAGGTATTTATTGAGTCACAAAAGAAATATACAAAATCCTCTTGGGAGCCAGGCAATGCGCATAAGACCAGACATGGCTACAGGAACACTCCACCATGACAAAACAAACACAGGACTTAAATACACAAGAGAGCTGATGAGGGGAGTGGAAACAGCTGGGAACACAGGTGAACCAAATTACACTAATGACCAAGGGAAACCAAAACAGAACATAATACACAGGGACCAGAAGACTATCACAATAAAACAGGAAGTGAAAACAAGACAAAAACGCAGGCTTGACATAAGAGGTGGTTAGCACCCAGGGAACACAAACATGACCTTCCATGAGACACAAGGCAAGAATCTAAGACATGAGAAACCAAGACACAGACTGAACACTAAACACAAAACACAACCTAAAACACAACCATAAACAGAAACAAAAGAAGCTCATAAACCAAAACGCTGGGTCAAAGGACCCAGGATCATGGCAAGTTGTGACTTTTGAAATGTGTCAGTTGCAGTGGTAAGGCACAACTTTTACTTTGAAGGCAAATGTTATCCATTTCTGGTTTGCATTGCACTTTTTAGGGTTTCACTACAGCTTGGAGAGTGAGTATTTGCAGACAAGTCGGCATCTTCCAGTCAAACTAAGGAGAACAGCCAGCAAGCCCCAACAGCTGTTCACCAACTGGTCTGAGAATGAACAAAATAATAAAATCAAAGCAAATCACAAAAACATTTGTAACATGAATTCATAAACACAGATAGTATCTAGTTAATGCTATAATTGCAGATTTTAAGCAGGATTTGAGCTTATATTGAGAATGCTCTTTCTTCAAAGTAAGTTTTATGATGCCCAGTTGTGCAATTTCTTTCTTACATATTGTGGCGTTAATGACAGTAGAGTGAAGTTTGATTATACGGAGGTTATGCAGAATAAAGAGATGAGAAATTAATAAATAGCATATACAATTGATAAAGCTGAATGAAATGGTAAGCAGCATCTGATTTGCTTAAAGGTTTCTTGATTAGCCCTTACAGTTCGACCCAACCACTCTAACTCCAAGTTAAAATAATGGCAGGTATTCAAATGTTGAATTGCTTTATATAGATTTGCCACATGTTATGAAAATGCTGAATTAACTGCAGTCGCTGCTCTCTTTTATACTCTAGGCCACATATCTAGCGCTTCCATTTCCTTGACCTGAAAGCAAAGCAATAATTTCCATCCAACCCACACCACTTGGGACTTTCCTTAGTGTCGCAAAGTTGAAAAGTGAGTCAAAAATCATACTTGACTTGCTGCACATAGGACAGTTACAAATGCACCTGTTAGTGCTGGTCTCCCTTTGGACCTCCAAGAAGGCTCTTCCCCTAAAAATAAAATGCACTGCATATCAGAGGGTAGAAGCAGCCTATTTTCCTTTAGCTTGTGCTCTGCCGCAAAGAGTCTCAATGCTCTTGTTAAATGAGGCTGCGTTGTGGGGAGGAAGCAGAGGGAGTGGAAAATAGTTTGTTCCTTTTGTTTTCTAGTGCAAGCCCGAGCTGCGGTGCTGTCACATCTTGCCCCTGAGCCTCCCCAGTGTCATCATGTAGCCAGGGGAAAAAATGCAATAACACCCCAATCTTTTTCCGTAGTCACTGTAATGCTTCAATGCCAAACACTTCTTTTCTAAAATAACCTGGACAGACCTAAAGGAAGGCAAGGAAGGAAGGAATGAAAGTGCTTACTTAGCTTTTCAGATTAAGCCACCGCCAGGGAGGCAAAGCAGTGCTGCAATGTGCAGTCAAACATTTTATAGCCTTCATGCTTCACTCCTTTGCTACAGAAGCAGCCTTAATATCTCCAGACCTGAGTAAGGTTGGTCCTGCCTGCAGCGCTTATCTGTTATATAAACTTTATCCTCAAGTGACCTATAGCATCCCTAATTTTTAACTGCGTTTTTCACATAATACCTATGCCTTGATATACACTTACATAGAGCTAACAATGCGCCACAAACATGAGGCGCTATTTAAGATGTTCCCATTTTTCACCCCATGCTATTTGATTCACAGTGATAGCCATACCTGTCTAATCTTCAAGATGGATTGCCTTGGTCCATATGGTGGCTACTGTTCACAGCTGTATAGTGTGAGTGTGTGGTGATTGGGTAATTAGATTCCCCACAGTAATTAGACAGTTCAAGACGGAAACTGAGGTGGAATATGTGCCAGATGACACACACATACACTAAGAACCAGAGGCTCATCAAAAACCGATGGGCCTTTTGAACCAGCAGATATTAGATTATCTTCCCTTTGATGGTATTTTTCATTTCTTTTATTCTTGCAATGTCAGCTGAATTTGTTGTATTTAATGCTGTAGAGCGACTGGGCTTGTTCAGAAACTCCTACTGATGTATCACTTAGTATATATATATATATATATATATATATATATATATATATATATATATATATATATATGTTGGCAACTATCTGGCAACTACCAGTCGCACTGGAAAAATGTGTGCTGCCAGACCGTTTTCCAGTGGTAGCTGGAGGTTGTTGGGAGTCGCTGTGAAATCGTGGAGGCCTAGAGACTGGTATGTAACTCCCTGGGAAAAGTTTGTATTCCGCAACCGATTGGTGAGTGGTTGCTGGAGCCTGCTGTCAGTTGCTAATGTGAAATTGGTCACAAAGAGGTATAAGTTGCTGCGTCAAAAACCTCATTGCAGTTGTTTTGGTTGTTAGCAGGTGTTTGCAGCAGTTTACATGGAAGATCCTGACTTGTCTGCAAACACTCGCAAATTACTAGTGAAACTGTGAAAAACTGTGGGATGCAAAATGGAAATGCCTTCAGAGTAAAAAATTTCACCTTTTGACTGTTGCACTGGTAAGGCACAATTTTTACTGCAGTGGTGAGGTGTAACTTTTAGTTTGAGACTGAATGTTCTCTGTTTCTGATTTGTGTTGAAGTTTTTTAAGTTTCACTGCAGCTCGGAGAGTAAATGGCAAGTGTCTTCAGACAAGTTGGAGTTCAAATTATGGGCGACTGCAGCAATCTGCAAGTAACCAAAGCAATCACAAGGAGGCTTTTGGTGCAGCACTTTTGCAACTAATTTCACCTAGGCTAGCAATCACTTGGCAGCCGGTGGGGGAAATGCACATTTTTTTCCTTGTGACTGGAGGATGCCAGGGGGTCACTGACTGGTCTCTAGACCTGTGTGACTGAGGCCTTAACTGACCTGATGTTGCAGATTACAACTTTACAGCTAGGTCATACAGTGTAGAAAATAGAAATGTATTTAATGAATCTCCAAACATGTATTTATGCCAGTGCTATAAATTATATTTCTGCCAGTGAAGTCCTGGATCCAGCAGTGTGCACATTGTTCCAGGGACTTCAATAACATGCTGTAAGGCTGTTATCCTCAGGACAGCCTTCAAAGGAGGCTAAAATTTTAGCGGGTGTCAAGATTAATTTATAGTGTCACCCTGGCTTGGGGGATTTTAATAATGTGTGTAAGAGAGGCCTCTGTGCTCTCTGTAGCTCTGTTTGCTTTCTGTCTATCTCGCTCTCTCTCTCATTCGGTCTGTGCACTGGGGGCAGCATGTTCAGCAGTTTGCCTCAAGATGAGCATTAACACTCCCATTTACAGAGTAACACTGAGTCGCGAGAACAAAGCTTCACTCCTCTTGTCCAAAGTGTTTCTTACTTTCTCTTTCCATTTCTACTGGTGTCACACCAGAGTATGAGAGAGCACTAAGCTGCAAGTCTGTGAATCACTGCAACAGCAGAGAGCTTTAATCTCCACCAGACTATTCTGGAACAAACATTTCTTGTCTCACAGTGCTTCCTCTGATACTGGAGGTCCATTACAGATGGTGATGCATGTCTGTCTGCATGACTATAAAGTCATGCAGATAAACTCAATGCGTTCTCACTCTAGTATTGTAAGCTGTAGTGTAACTAAATTTGAGTGCATACAATTGCAGTTATTTTATTTTGTGATGTTTATATATCCAATAATTATAATAATGTATGTAAGAATTACATGTTTGGATTCTGATTGGATACAACAATCCATGTAAAAAGTTTTATTTTCTGATGATGGTAAATATTCCCTCTCTTACAAATATTCTCCAGCCCTCTCATCTTCTCTCCTCTTACTGCTGTGGATAGCCTACAAATAGGCTGGGAAACACCAGGACTTTTTTGACCTACACTGTGTGCGTTTGTGCGTGTGGGTGTAATACAAGAATCCAAGGCAGGAGAGTGTGCTTGTAGGGGGTACAACTGCTGCCCAGCTGCATTTAGTTCTGCAGTGCCTGACCAGCTGTATCAATCTGTTCAGAACAAAGTCTCAGTGTATGAGCCAGCTTCTGTACAGCATTGACTGGCAGTAGACCTCTGGTAATGATGGAGAATTACGACCCAGTGTAATGTATAATGATATCACAGGGACAAAGGCAAGCGGAGGCAAGTGCAGTCTGCGGTGCGGTGGTGGGTTTGTCTATGACTGCTCCAGGAGACGGGATCTTTTTTCCTGTCTGCTGGCTTCTTCCTTTACTTTCCTCCTCTCACTCTCTTCTTCAGCCTCATCCCAGGGGGCCACTTGATGCCACCCTCGGATCCATTTGCTGTTGATTCACCAGTTTCTTTGGCATATCACGCTAAAGAAGACAGAACAAATCTAACCCCAAAGAGTGAGGCAGAGAGCAGAAATCTGCTGCAGCTGCAGGAGTGGAGTCTGGATTTTATCGCCACAAGTCTTTACTTTGATGGGATATACTTAGCAATGGCAATTTCTTCTTTACGGGAGGTGTATTTGACTTAGTTTTTATGAACTCATATAAATATTTACACACTTCTGCACTAGTGCATTTTTTTTTGACTGTGTTGGCAATTTAGGTCGATACAGTTTTTGCATTTAGCGTCAAGTTGAGGTTTCCTTATAACTCTGCAAATAATGCAGTTAAATGAATTGTGTCTGGTGTGAGGGAATCTTAGAAACTAAAAATCTTGTTTGTGTTTTTAAAGAGGAGATGCAATAATGAAACTACTTCTTATGTAGTACCTGTCCTTCAGGAGTCCAGTATACATCCATACATACTATGTAGGTTTTGTATTGTATTCATGTGGCTTACTTACTTTCTCAGAAACATGTAGACTTGAGGTGTAGTACATTCAATACACATTCAATAAGAGGAGGAATGATGATGTCATAAGCATAATGCAAGCACTAGTAATATAAGCCTCATGGGAGCAATTCACTTGCCATTGCACCCAGGCTTATAGTGTTCCTAAACAGCACTGTGAGCCTTTTGCTCTCTCGCTCTAGCTTGTTTTTGTGACTTGAGCTTTACACTAGTTCCTGTAGCACCTCCAGGATGTATGAGTGAGTGCATTGCCAGAGCACTGCAGCCCTGTGCGGTGCATGATAAGGTGGTAAGAGCTTCTTTCCGTGAGCTAAGGCATGCACTGTACTGCATTACCTGCTGAAATACCTAAGGTGTTTCTTCAAACTAAAGGCTTATATATTCCTCCTGAGAGTCTTTAGATTTAGATTGCTACTTATTCCAGTACTTAGGAGAGAGCCTTCCAAAACAGCATAAAGTTACACCCAGCATAAACCCTGCACTTCTCAGATTTTTTGTTTGGAGGCCTCAAATCAAAAACAGCCTATGCAGCATGACATAAAAACTGAAGAAAGGCGAAACTGGAAGAGAGAACAAGAGAAGCTCTTCACATAACTGCACATTTATAACATGCACACGTTAATGCCAGGGTCCCCCCCCCACAAGCCATAAAGACACATTACCTTTCTTCTTAATCACTCCTAGCTTTCATCAATAATAATTTATTTAGGAGCATTATTATTAGGGAACAAATGCAGTACATGTCATTAACGCTGTAAGGTTTTTCATCCTAGTCTGATTTTATATAGTGTATGAAACTATGATTGGCTTACTGTAACATGAATATGCCTAGCTGTCTCCATGCAAACACCAATATTATTATTATCTGGAGCATATGGCGGGTGTGATTGGTTGAAGGGGTGGGGTGGCTTTCATCACAGTCTGCTCATTGATATGCTATAGCATTACTCGCACAATTTCTCCAGAACAAGGTAGATCTTTAATGCTATTGTTGTAGTGCATGCACAGATATACACAGCGGAGATGACAAATACATGTGTCTGCACAAAGCAAAGGAATAAGAATGAGGCAGTGTGAGTGAGGGAGTATTATGATTGAGTCAAATTCAATCCCAAGGTGCCCTTGGAGGCTCAGCTCACTCCTCATATTTGTTTTTAAAACAGATTAATAATTAAAGTTGTCTTTAATAGAATCAATAAATAGCTGAAGTCATGCTGTCAGTTTTTCTTTCAGTCTCACAGAGTCTTGCTGGGTGGATGGCTTTCAGGGTGGAAAAATATTGGTGTCAGTGCTGGTCTTCCATTGTGTTTACCCACATGCTTAAATGATGACGTCATCTTATTAGAAGTTGTCATGATTTAGGCATGGTTTAAGCATGATGATTGTTTGGCACTCTGGGGGAGTGAAATGATTTTAGTAGTCTGCTTCAAAGGAAATTTTATTTCAGAATGTTTGGAAAGCTTTGAACCTTGGCAAGGTATGGAGATATTCCCTCTGTTAAAAGTTGTCTTTGTGTATGTCAGAATGTCTCGAGGGCTGCATCCCAATGTCCTTCAACTTTAAGTACAACATCCATCCATCCATCCATCCATCCATCCATCCATTTTCTTCCCCTCATTATTTTTAATATATTTGAACCCTTTTCATTTTGCTGATGTTGAATGTCTAAAAATGTAATATAGCTGCAATTAAACCAGAGGATAACTCATCTCCTTTTAAGCCTTTTCCGCAGGGATACGATAGAGAGAGACCTTTGCATATAGACAATCAAATATTTTATGGGTTTAAAAGTAAAAAGAGTAACTTCCTTAGTGTTTCTCTTTTTGAATGATTGATAGCAGCGAGTACCCTCCATCCGTCCCCTCCTGTGTGGAAGTCATGGCCAAGAGGAGAAAAAGAAAAAAGAAGGGCTTGTGACACAGAGATTATGAAAGAGAAGAGAGAGAGAGAGAGAGAGAGAGAGAGAGAGAGAGATACTGCCAAATACCCCACATTACTTCAGTGCAGGGGTGAGACATGGGAAAGAGGCCAGTTGTGGGCTAGACTGAAGCAGAGACATGAGAGTTGCCTTCTCTGATTAAATGCCTGGATCGATATCTTTATGTGGCTCAAATCAGCCCTGCTCTTGCTCCCTTAACAAGGAGACTGATTGCATGTTCTGATCCAGCCCAGAGCTGGTTTGCCATAGAGGGCTATTAATTTCAGTCTTTATTTGAGTTGAATAGCATTTTCACATTGATCTGCGATTGTTAGCATTATGCAAAGTGTTTCCCATAACAATCCCAGATGAATTAGTGCTGGGTAGTAAGTCAACTTTTATTTTCAATTTAGACTTTGGCTTCAAATGAGTTTCTAAGTAAATGCGTAATGTTTCAAGAGTCAATAAGTAAACATGTTCATCGTGGCATTAAGATTGACCAACATAACCTGGATTATACTACAGATACTACAGTCAGTGTTAGCTCAAATATGTAGTTTCCCTACTAGGGAAACAGTACAGTATTTCTAAGAATGACAGACAGCATATAGTAATATGATGATACACAAGTGGTTTATACAGATGAACTGTTGGCCTTCATCAGCAGCTTCATCAGTTTCCTGTGATCTCAGTGAGAAAATTCCATCTGTTCTAAAAAGCTATGACATGCGGCTGAAAGTGCTATAAAATTGGTGGGGGAAAAAATGTGTCAGAACCTTTTTCTAAAGTAGTTCCCCACAGATGTCACACTCAAGTGTGACAGCTTAGTTTGTTTGCTGTGGGTTTTTTATAGATCAGATAAGCTGTCGTACAAACACCATGTCATCTGTCTTCCCGTGCTAAAGGTAGATAGATTTGTTGCCTCCCTTTAGTATTTTACACACTTTGAATGGTCAGCAAGACTACAAAAGTGAATTCTGTTAAGGCAGAAATTTTTTTCTTGTAGGCATCCAGTGTTTCCGGCTGCTAGGGTGTTCTTTTATTGACGATGATAGTTCCATTAATAAGTGAAAAGAAGTAGCACAAAAAAAGTTGCCTGATTACGACAATGCTCAGAAGTTGTGAATGTTTCCCATCACCAACTTTCCACCAGATAATGTGAAGGTTACTTATCATCTCAAACCCCAAATATTAATTCCTGTCACCTTTAACCTTTAACCTACAAGACTATTTGAAAGGGAAGCAGACCTTAAAGCAAGACATCCACAAACCACTTAAGCTTTAGGCCATGCTTGCTGGTGCAGGTAGCCATTCTCATCAGATTACAAATAGTAGTGGTTCTATCATTATGGAAACCCACACACATACATTGCATTTTATATCTTTTTTTTTTTCCACTGAAAGGTAAATCTCTTCACTGACAGAAGCACACGTAAGCATCATCTCAAAAATGAACGTGTCACGTGTGCGTTGTAAAAGGGGCCCTGAGGCTTGTTATATTGATTTTCATGCAGTGCGTCTACATACACACACACACGAACCTGGTGACGTGCAGATACTTGTCCTCTTTATCTCTCTCTCGTTGCTGTGCATTGTGCTGCACTGTAATGGAGTGCTTTACTGTTACTACTACTACTGCTGCACTCTGCTCTCAGCACAATCCCTCTCACATTAAATAATGCAGCTGGCAATTGTGCATCAGCCTCTACCCCTCCCCGTCCCATAGCAGCCAATATCAGCACATTTCTGCTTGCTCTGCTGTCGTGAAGAGTAACTATGCCCAATTCAGCGTTTACAGGGCCAGCACTATCAACGCTATCAACCCATTTACACAACAGTGGCATCAGATGTTTGTTTTCGGCTCTTGTGCTCCCAAAAGAATTTATATTATTGGTGACGTGTGTCCTTATTGACTACAGCTGCCTTTACTCACATACATAATGGATGCAAACAAAAACAGTCAGCCAGCTTTTCTGGACATGATTAATCTAAATGATGAATTAAGCCTTATTTATTATGGCTTTGTTTTTATCTCACTATAATACATGAAATCTCTTGTTTGTTTGTTTGCCTGCAAACTTCTTCTATGCAATCAGGGGTTGAGCAACCAAAATTGAAACACAGGTACATCTTATGCTCCTGAAGGTTCTTACCTACATCAGATATTATGATGTCATTTTGATGCCTAGCAACCACCTAGCAATAGGCCAAAATAACACCTTATTAAAGGATATTATAATTTCCCTTTCATGGCAACAGAAATTTAATCGAAGTTATGTCCACAAAACTTTCATTATGCATGTTATGTTATGTTGCTCAGCAACCACCTACAAACAAGCTAAAATGACCCATTTGTAGCATTTATGTACCTACAACACCTTGAAAAAACATTGTATCCTTTTAATTTTGTGACAGTAACATCTAATTTATATCCACAAAACATTTATTTTGCTTGATATATTATGATATCATCATCATGTCAAGTGACCACCTAATAATGGAGTAAAATCACACACCAAAAAATACTATAGTATGGGCATGTAATAGTGACGTTAACATAAGCACACTTCTGAACAGCTATGGATAATGTGTTTTTAATCACTCTCATTAACTAATGATTCCTTAGCAACTCACACAGTGTCAGTACAATACCACGCCCCTTAAAACACACAAACACACTTAAATATAGAGTATGCACACACAATCTCAAACATATTTACTAATGCAACATCAAAGGGGTGCACTGCCTCACTTTTTTAAATGCATTCACTTATTTCAGCCATTATTTCCTCTTAAAGATGAAATGCTCCAGCCTATTGCCTTAATCTCATTTGCACCATATAAACAGTATAAATAGCCTAAAGTAGATTGGGTTGACTCAAAAGGATCAGCCATCGATTGTCTCTATTTGATCACCACATTTAGTAAAGAAGAACCCCCCCCCACTTAATTAGCCAGGCAGTGGAAGTTAAAGATTATACATTTCAGGGGAGTGGAAAAAAGTCTAAGAGTGTCCCATTTTATATTTCAATGCAACATAGTTTACTTTATCGTCCAACTGAAATTTTAATAAATCATCTAGCATTCATTTTAGATTCACTGTCGTGCTCCAGGACATTTTATTTAATCAATTTATTTATAAGAAAACCACAAAATAATCATCATTTTTTTGTACACCCGTGTTAGGCAACTGGATAATTTCCAACTGCACTTTTGTGGCTGGATTTTCCAAACAGAATGTGATGTTAAAAATTACAGATTCCATACATTCTTATGGCAGGGCACAAGTTATGCAAAGAAAGAGAATAACATTAGCTCAGCAACAATAAATGCTTTGTAGCCATGCAAGCAGCAATAAACCAATCTGAACAAGTTGTTAAAATTTTTGAATACTAAACAGCAAAATATGTTGTCTGAAGATGATCATCGCTCTAAGCTTAGTAGGTTCAAGGTTAGGTTTAAAAATGCAGAATTATGCAGCAATTCAAGCAACTTTTTTGCTCGTAGTTCCAGCTTGCTTATGTTATTTTGACGAACCACTATATGAACTACTGTGCACTTGGGGTAGAAGTTCAGGGGAAGAACAAGCACTTTTCAGGCCACAGTGGTTCAGGAGTTTCCTCTAATCAATGAACAAGGACGGGCATGTGTTTGGGTGAACTTGGTTTCTCTCAGAATGTGGCACACACACACGCACACACACTCACAGCATCTATTCTTGCATGCACAGATACAAACTGAAGTCTGTTTTGTTTTGACAGGATGATGAAGTGGTGCTCCAGTGTGTGGCTTGCATCCAGAAAGAGAATCGCAAGTTCTGCCTGGCTGCTGAGGGGCTCGGCAATCGACTGTGTTACCTGGAGCCCACATCTGAGGCAAAGGTAGGCACTACTGTTGTCCTGTTTTATACTCTCAGATTTAAATCATAAACACAAATTGTCATTGGTCTGAGATGTTTATACTCTGCTCCTCGATCAAGAGTCACGGTCAGTCATTTCATTTGATGTATATATTTGTTGCAGTTGCTTAATCAACTGCATGTCCCCACACTTATGTGCATTAAAACTCAAATAAAATCAACAAATGCCACATGAAGCACTTTTCAGAAGCATGAACCGGAAGCATTCATCCATACAAAAGCTCCATGGAAACCAAACATCCATGTAGTTCATTCCCGTTCGGAGAAGCCAAGTGCACACGCGCAGAAAAGCAGCACAGCGCACCATTAAAGCCGGAACGACAGCTCACATCCACCGCAGTCTCCTTGATGAGCTTTTCTTCCAAGGGATCAGGGATGGCGTCACATCTCTGTGGGCCCGCCGTCAGATGATAATTCCCTGAAATTACGCCCCTGGATGTGATTGATGGATCGCCTCATAAGCTGTGCTGTTGTTAGCTGTAATTGCCCGCTGCTTTATTGCAGCTGAGCAGCCTGTTTGTAGTTTGTTTGAATAAATGGAAAGTTTTAATGAGTTAAATGTAATTTCTTTTGCTTTGCACTCAGTTGGCTGCCAGGATAATGCATTTTTTTGGGCAATTAATCCACATTGTAGTACACATTCTCTTTTTTTTAAGTGATCCCCCTGTTAAGCGATAATTTACAAAGATTGTTTGGGGAGATGGGTATTCTTTCTCACCTTTTACTGGCTGCTTTACTGCGAATCTGGCATTAATGTTTTCCTGTAGCTACAGCTGACAGGCCTTAGGGGCTTCTCCTGCATTGATTGTCTCTTAATAATAATCCAATTCATTTCACTCAAGACACCACGCGTGTGCAGTGTGTGTAAGCATGTAAGAAACAGAGGGAAGAAATCACAAGGATGAAGTAGTTTCTTACTTGGCAAAGCACTGGCATTTACTACTTTATATTCTCGCCTTTGCTCACACAAAGAGTATATCTGTGTTGAAGGGAGAGGTTAGGCTTTTACTCCATATTGGATGGTAATTATACCTGACAGGTGTGATGGATGTTCTCCCTATCAGGCACTTTGTCTTCATTGGCTGCTGTTTTTATGAAAAGGCATCACCCCACCTTTGGGATCAGTGACATAGTCGTGAAAAAAACAAGATGCCCATTTAGAGGTGGATGACTGAATAGGAAGCCTCCTTTCCTTGGTGAACTGGTCTAGTAATGGGGCACAGAACCAAAATGAAGCAATGAGGCTGATTTAGAGTGTTTGTAAGTGGCAACATCAATCAGCCTATGAGAAGCTGTGCGTGTGATATACAACCAGCAGCTTTCACTTGTCAGAGATTCGATATTACAGAGTAATGCCTGCATACCACTATGGCTTTGATGCTTGTCTCTGTCCTATGGAACCTTTTGCTACCAGCCAACAGTTTTAGCAAGTCCCCCAATTAAAGTAAAGAACGATGGCAGAGCTTGAAGTCACATCCTCAGGACAATCAGCTTTAACCCTGTTTGACCCTCTCTCTGGAGACACAAATGACGATGTGATTGATCCTTGCCCACCATCCAGAAACACTCTTTCTCTCATCACATGATTGGTCCAGATGTCTGGGCATGGCCAGCCAAGATGCCGTAAAACTCTCCTTGCTCTGCCTTGAGAGCGCACCTCCTGACAGGGCTCTGTAGTCACCATCCCCTCCAGGTCACTTTGATTTTATTTCCCTGTGCAAGCACGGACAGGGTCAGAACCCAGGATTTTGTGCCAGACCAGTCTTTGCAAAGTTGTGTAGAAACCTCATATAAACTACTGTGGGCTGATCACCAGAAACCCCTCCTTTTACACACAAGTAGTCATCTGAACCTTTGTTACAATAGAAATATTAAGAGTATCCTTTACCTTAAAGCGTGTACTTGCTCAAGCTTTTCCTTTAAGTGCGTTTGTGTTTTCTGGAAAGCAAGTGAATAAATAACACATTTAGAATTAAACTACAGTGTATCACAAAGGTGAGTACACCCCTCACATTTCTGCAGATATTTAAGTATATCTTTTCATGGGACAACAGTGACAAAATGACACTTTGACACAATGAAAAGTAGTCTGTGTGCAGCTTATATAACAGTGTGAATTTATTCTTCCCTCAAAATAACTCAATATACAGCCATTAATGTCTAAACCAGCAGCAACAAAAGTGAGTACACCCCTAAGAGACTACACCTGTAAATGACCAAATTGAGCACTGCTTGTCATTTCCCCTCCAAAATGTCATGTGACTCGTTAGTGTTACTAGGTCTCAGGTGTGCATAGGGAGCAGGTGTGTTCAGTTTTGTAGTACAGCTCTCACACTCTCTCATACTGGTCACTGAAAGTTCCAACATGGCACCTCATGGCAAAGAACTCTCTGAGAATCTTAAAAGACTAATTGTTGCGCTACATGAAGATGGCCAAGGCTACAAGAAGATTGCCAACACCCTAAAACTGAGCTGCAGCACAGTGGCCAAGATCATCCAGCTTTTTAAAGAGCAGGGTCCACTCAGAACAGACCTCGCGTTGGTCGTCCAAAGAGGTTAAAAGGTTAAAGAGTTTTTATTTGTCATTTCAACCATATACACAGTACACAGTGAAACGAAACAACGTTTCTCCGGGACCAAGGTGCTACATAGAACAATACACACAACAGTAAACAGTAAACATTAAAGTGCTCTTGTGCGAACATGTGCAAGGGCACCAGACAGTACACAATAAATACGAACAATACAGACAAACGTGAAACTGTAGACAATAATTACGGGTGGGGGGGGGTTGGGGGGGGACAAACACTGAAGAGTGTTTTTGTCATTGAAAGTGTGTGTGTGTGTGTGTGTGTGTCCAGTTCAGACTAGATTGTTGAGAAGTCTGATAGCTTGTGGGAAAAAGCTGTTGCAGGTTCTGGATGTTCTGGTCCGAATGCTTCGATACCTTTTCCCAGATGGCAGAAGTTGGAAGTGTGTGTGTGAGGGGTGTGTGTGATCACCCACAATGCTGAGTGCTTTGCGAGTGCAGCGTGTAGTGTGAATGTCCGTTATGGAAGGAAGAACCACACCAATGATCTTCTCGGCTGTTCTCACTATCCGCTGAGTGCACGTGCTCAGCGTCACATTCAAATGCTGTCTCTGAAAGATAGACGCAGGAGTGCTGTCAGCATTGCTGCAGAGATTGAAGAGGTAGGGGGTCAGCCTGTCAGTGCTCAGACCATACGCCGCACAGTACATCAAATTGGTCTGCATGGCTGTCACCCCAGAAGTGTCATGGTCTGTGGGTTGCTGGCTTCCCTGTCATCTGGGATCAGGAGGTTCAGTGGGATCCCCACCCTTCTAGGCGGAGTCTGGAGTCTTCCACCAGCTGGGCACCTGTGTGACATCAAGCCTCGTCAGCTGTGGTATTTTAGGACCAGCTCCATCATCCAGCCTCTGCCAGATTATCTGCCTCCTTGGAGTGTTTGCATCTCTACACCTGCTGCAAAGAAGGGGACTGCCTGCTCACCCTCCGTGGCACAATCTTCAAGCTCTGGGACTTGGCAACTTATCTGGACCTTTTCCTCTTTCTTTTTCCTCCCCCTTGGAATCAGTCTTTGTGGGACCCAAGTAATTCATCTGGACTTTCAGTTTTTGCTCAATACTCACTTTTGCATTAGGAACTCCTGAATTCTTGTTAATAAAAATAAATGTTTCAGTAACGACTATTTTGTCTTGGCGTCTTGGTTGGGATCTGCATTTTGAGTCCACCATCTTAGTTTTAATCACTCCATGACAAGAAGGAAGCCTCTTCTGAAGTCTGTACATAAGAAAGCCTGCAAACAGTTTGCTGAAGACATGTCAACAAAGGACATGGATTACTGGAACCATGTCCTATGGTCTGAGGAGACCAAGATTCATTTGTTTGGTTCAGATGGTTCTCAAGCATGTGTGGCGGCGATCAGGTGAGGAGTACAAAGATAAGTGTGTCATGCCTACAGTCAAGCATGGTGGTGGGAATGCCATGGTCTGGGGCTGCATGAGTGCAGCAGGTGTTGGGGAGTTACATTTCACTGAGGGACACATGAACAGGGCAGTGTTCCAGCATGATAATGACCCCAAACACACCTCTAAGACAACCACTGCTTTATTGAAGAGGCCGAGGGTAAAGGTGATGGACTGGCCAAGCATGTCTCCAGACTTAAACCCAATAGAACATCTTTGGGGCATCCTCAAGTGGAAGGTGGAGGAGCGCAAAGTCTCAAATATCCACCAGCTCCGTGATGTCATCATGGAGGAGTGGAAAAGCATTCCAGTGGCAACCTGTGAAGCTCTGGTAAACTCCATGCCCAGGAGAGTTAAGGTAGTTCTGGAAAATAGTGGTGGCCACACAAAATATTGACACCTCAGGAGCTTTCACTAAGGGGTGTACTCACTTTTGTTGCCGCTGGTTTAGACATTAATGGTTGTATATTGAGTTATTTTGAGGGAAGAATAAATTCACACTGTTATATAAGCTGCACACAGACTACTTTTCATTGTGTCAAAGTGTCATTTTGTCAGTGTTGTCCCATGAAAAGATATACTTAAATATCTGCAGAAAAGTGAGGGGTGTACTCACTTTTGTGATACATTGTAAATTTTCACCATCTCTCGACAAATGACACATCAGTCGGTGATGTCTAAATTAAACAAATGTGACACTGGAAGTATATCTGTAAAAACTATATTTAAATTCTAACATACTGGCTTGTGTTGCTAAAAAAAAAAATCACCACTGTTTTAAATAAAATATTTCCCCTGTCTTGTCTGGAGTATTTAATGAACTATTTAATCATCATTTGTTAAAGCCAAATTTGCCTTCTAAGTACTTCAACATGAAACTGGGTTGAGGGAAGTTTTTAAATGAGGTTAGAGTAACCTGTGTGAATGAACCACTTTGGGAGGAGTTGAGATACTTCATGCCAGGGAGGGTGTTTTTTTTGGTTGGTGTCATTTATCTTCTGGTCGTGCCCTGCAATATCTCCATTGCTGCTTTCCTTATTCTGTGTGTGAATTGCCTTTTCCTTTCCAGCACTGTCCTGGATACGATTTGGCATCTTCCCTATTTTTTTAATGGTGTTCTTTCCAAGACCGGGCTTATCTGAGCACTGACTGACCTCAGAGCAGTTAATCTGAATTTAAAGTACCTTTTAATGAATATCGCCCACTCAATTAAGACAAAGTTGGTTCAAGTGGGGTAAAAATGCAGCAGTCAGCAGAGATTTTGTGAGTGGGCATCTAATCAGAGTATCCCTGTAGATTCAAGGAGCTGTTTTCATTAATTTTTTTTGGCAATATGAAGATGTTTTGGTTAAGGAGCAAATTCTTGAAGCACTAAATCAGAATCTGTGTTGATGGACAGCAGAATAACTGCAGTGATCTTTTCATTAATGGGACTTTGGTTAAGGCTGGGTCACTGAAGAGTACTTATTTTGCCCTTTTTTCCCTTTATGGCATTTACTAAACTTAAATGAATAGTTTGACTTTTTGAAAAATGCATAAGCACAAACTGGAATTGTTGATATATATATATATATATATATATTTTTTTTTTATTTTTTATTTTTTTTTATTTTTATTTTTTACTATGTTTGGACTTTAAAACACTACCTGCCAATGAAGCTATATCCACAGCACTGCCCTGTATGGCACCAGCTTTTGATCTGGCATTTTTATTTATGATTAAAATATGACTATAATGTCTGTAGCAGCAAGAGCCTGTTGAAAAGATGTCTCAGGAAATTGCAAAAAAAAAAATAAATCTGTAAATAAAATGTTGCCTAGTAACTTCAGATATTTCATCTGTGTCCATTTTTAATCAGAGATCCACTTTTATCTTGTTACAGTATGTTCCCCCAGACCTGTGCATCTGTACCTTTGTGCTGGAACAGTCCTTGTCAGTGCGAGCCCTGCAGGAGATGCTGGCTAAGAGCGGACAGAACAGTGAAGGGGTGAGTGATGATGAACACAAACGCTCACACAGAGATAGAAACGCTTTGATTCTTCATAAACCATCTGTGAGTCATTTAATGTATGTCCCACTGTGTTCTGATATCCAAAAAAGGCGGTTGTAATAAATGCAGTCAGCTAACTTGACTAATTTTAACTTGATCCGGCACTATTAGGAGATTAATGGGCAAAATGGGCCCATTTCAGTGGCCTGGGGACCTTGACTGCAGAGAGGTCTTTGCCCCATGAATATTGATGAGGATAAAGGGGATGTCCTGGAACCACTGCAGGTTTCATGTGTTTTATTTATCTTTGCCTGTTTGATTAACACTGAAGAAAACAGCACAATTTAGCTGCAATTTTTATTTTGTAAAATAGCAATAAAAACAGTTGACAGTAGATTTGTATTACATTTAGTACTGTGCAAGTCTTTGGACACTGGTCACTTCTTCGCTCATTTTCCATCCAGTCCTTTTACCTGACAGTTTCCAGAGGAATGTTTTTTTTTTTGTTTGTCCAGCCACTTAATGCTGACCTGTGAATTATTATAACAGAAAAATGGCACCTAACTCAAGGGATGAAGCAGTGTTGTGTCTACAAATACCAAGCAACTTTGCAAAGAACCAATTTTAAATTGTATCTTTAGGTACTTGCTACTAGCAGCCTGTTGCAAAAACTCATCATTTGTTCCCATTTCTTTCACTGAATCTCTAAAAATTGCCAAAGATAACACAGTTTGACATGCATGAAATTGTTTTTTTGCACCAACAAAGTGATTCCCGAAGAGGTATTAGCCAAAAACTTGGCATATCTTGGCATAGTGTGCAGTGTGTCCCTAAACAAAATTGAGGAAACTGGAGAGGGCTGGAGTGCTTCTGAAAGTGGAGGACAAAAGAACTGTCAGGCCTCAGAAAATCTACAGTAGATGAACAGTATCATCAAAGACCTGACACAGGACCTGAGAGATGCATCCGGGCCCTTCAGCTGATCCATCTACCGTTTGCCAAAGGCTGGCTGTCAAGAAGCCATTCTTAAGAAGGGGAAACAGGGAGGAAAGGCTAAGATATAACAAATCACACAAGCACTGGATTGAAAATCAGGAACAACAGGTTTTATGGAGGGATGGATCCACATTTGAAATTTTTGGTTCAAATTCTCATCATTGTGTGTGGAAGAGGAGGCCAGGAGACCGTTACAACAGTGAGTGCCAACAGCCATCTGTAAAACATGGTGGAGGCTCCGTCATGATTTGGGGCTGCATTTCAGCCAATGGTGTTGGAGATCTTCCCAAAACTGATGGCATTATGAATGCAGAAAAGTACCACTGGATTTTGAGCCACCATCTGGAAAGCTTCTGATTGGCAACAGCTTAATTTTTCAGCATGTCAATGATCCCAAACACACGTTTTAATAAATCACAGGACCTATGTAAGACATAAAGAAATGAGTGGTGGCTAAAGACTTTGGCACAGTACTGTACCAGTGTAGTGAAAGAAAAGCAGGAGCGGGAGAGAGAACTAAACATATAAACAAAACTACGTAGTTAATTTTGTTTAGTAATTCAGCGCTCATTCTTCAGGCTTTCATGTGCTGCCTTCCTGCAAGTGTGTTTCCTTCTCTTTTATATTACTATGATAGATATAATTCTACCATCTTTATCCTCTGTTTTCTGTGTATAATCCATCTTCCACACAATAGACATGCAGCCCGGATCAGTGGGTATGTTCACTGCTCATGCCATTCCCCTCTCAGCCCTTGTGCACAACACAGTAGATACACTGCAATACATAATTTGATTTTCTTTTCTACCCTCATTGATCTCTTGTGGTTTGTCTCCAAAAACACGTCACCTGTGAATATCTGTCTTTACATTAGAACTCATAACACACCCGAATCAATGCTTTGAAATGACTGACGGTAATTTTTTTTGCATGTACAGTACACTGGTTTCTTCGTGAAGCACTATCAGTAGAAAGCACCTGATTGGGTTTCATGTAGACTTCCCAATAAGGTTCTCCATAAAGAATCACTTGTTATATAACTTGATTTTTGCTGGAGAACTAAGAGCGTCTCCAATGTTGGATTAGCGTCAGATTAACATTTGTCTTGTCTTCAGGGGATTCAGATGAATGCTCAGTGCAGTATCATTTGTTTTGTGCCACCCTCCACATAGGATAAGCTCTCATTTGTCACAGCATCTTCTTCTAATCATAGCAGCTGTATGCTGTGAGAGATGCTATAAGATGGTGCAAATGGCTGAACTGAAACGAACATCTCTGGAAGGAGACTGAAAATCATGATGAGCGAGTGAGTGATTTAGTCTCAAAACCTCTCAATGTGATTTGGAGTCCTTTTAGCTTTGGCCCGTTCAACCTTTAATACCACATGGTTAATGATGGTGAGAATTTCCATAAATCTTTAGTTGTTACGCCATGTATTTAATGGCTTTACCTCATAGATAAATGAAGGTTTCAGGACTGGAACTTTGTGACCAGAGGGGATTGTCTTTGCAGCAAAATGACAGAAGTCAAGAGAATTGGTTCCAGTGCTGCTATGGGCAGTATTAGCGGGGAATCGTGAGCTGCAGCAGAGAAAAGGGGAGCTCCCAAACATTAAACGCTAGATTAAAGTTCAAATGAAGATATTTGACCATCCTTCTTGCATCAGCACCTTTTAAAAGGCTTAAAATAACACTGAAGCGAGCTCGCCTCTCTCTTATGTTACAGCATAGCTTCCTTTGTGCTCCAATTTATATTTATGTCTGGCATCAAGATATTGTCTCATCACTACTTTGTTTGGCATTCTGTTGGTTTGTCGTCTCTGTAGAAGGAGAACTTGTTTCCACATAGCCAATCAAATTTGTTTTGTCAGCTACACTGACTCACTATCAGCCAGATGACACTTTGAGCCATAGATTTTAAACAACCAAAATTAGCTGCTTAAGTCTCATTTGTATCCAGCTGGAAAACACACACACACACATCTTGTCCTGGGTTCTGTACTTTGAGAGATCAGCATAGCCAGAATATCTGTCCATTATCTGGCTTCACTGATCCTAACATTGGCAGTCAGGCTGAGCGGTGAGACGGAGGTAGTTATGAACTCAGTAAGTCAAACCAGGGTTTTCCAATCTAGCTGCGAGCGCAGTCGCATAAAAAGGATGGCGTTGGCAGCATCTCACCAGTCACAGACGTGGACAGATGTGCTGGCAGAGTGGTTGATCCTACAAAGAAAGAAAAAAACCAAAACAATGATATTAGAACAGCTACTCCAGACAAAGCAGCAGTGTGAGTGTGTGTGACAGGAAGAGTATTAAAAACATTGTATGAGTGCGTGTGTGTGTGTGTGTGTGTGTATGTGTGTGTGATTAAAGTGCTTTGGTCAGTAAGTCTGGAAAAGAACTACTATATTAATAAAGTTCTGTTTGAAGCCAGTAAATAAAACCATTAAAAATGCCAACTGTGTAAGTCAAAGGACTTCTCAGTGTCACACTACCACTAAGACATGAATCTGCTGGATAATAATTGTTATTCCATTAAATGAATGTTTAGATGTGTACAGTTTAACCGTTACCCTTTCTGCTGCAGCCATGGTAGTGTTTAATGCCTGAGAGTGAGTTAAGAATAAATATAACAGCATAATTCAAATATACTTTTCATCCACATCCAAATTAAGGTCAACTAGAAAAATAAAATTCTTGTAAAATTGTTTGCAGTTAGAAAACAAAATTCAGGAATAAAATTATATCTAAGTATCTAAATGCACCATCCTTAGAATATCTGAGGGATGACACCATTTTCTAGAGAACTGATTGGTCAGTAGGCAGTGATTTCATACCTGCTGATCTCTAATTTCGAGCATAAACTGCTCTGTAGCAGGTTAGGTCTGCAGTTAAGTTGCCATCATGATGTACCTCGCTAGGAAGTGAACAGCCTTTGTAATAGTGGACACCCCGGCTTAACCCTGAAGTTTCCTGAATAAGCCCAAATCCTGCTCAGCTTGTTTAAAACACAACTAAAGAAACACTCAGTGAGAGAGGGGCTGTGCCAACATCGCTTTGCAAGAGCTGTTTATTTGGTCAGCTGTAACACTGAAATGCTTCAGTTCAAATAAATGCAGACCAAATGGAGGAAAACAAAAAGTGAGCCTTATTTCAAATCTGGAGGGAAAAGAGTCCAGAAAAGAAACAACAAAAGGTGAAAAGTCCAAAATCCAACAAGACATAGGAACTAGGAACATGGGAAGACCTAACAAAAGAAATAGTGGTAGGACAACAAGCAATCCTACAAAGAGGAAGACAAAACTATTTATACACTTGACTGCTGATTGGGAATGAGAAACAGGTGAAAGTAATAACACACAGGCGAAGACGACCAGGAAACAGAAAGTCGAGATAAAGAAACACAAAGGGATCAAATCATAAACACAGAGTGAGGAACAAACAGAAACACAGACGACAACTACAACTGTTACTACTACTACTACTACAAATAATAGACAAGGTGTGAAATAGAACACAAAGTATCGCAAAATGAGCTAGGTACATTAAATAAGCATCCAAAGCAAGAATTCAAAACAGAAAGACCAAAACCCGGAGTCCTGACATGAAATGTACCTGAAAATGTTACTTACGTCAGTTCAGTTGCTGGCTTTGGTTCTTACTTTTCGATACCTTAGCTATTTAAAAACAAACAAAAAGCAACAACAAAAACATTACCTATGTTACTAATCTCAGATATTTATATTGTAACCTTTCTCACATTATGCGCCCTTGCAGCAAATGCTCCGCGGAGACTTTTTTAGACTTCAGATGTCTTGGAATGGCAATTTAAACCGTTGTCACTTGAGTGCATTCTCTCCTCGCACGTTTATCTGTTTTCAATATTGTCTATCTATTCATCATTCTTCGCCTGCGCTGAAATGTCACTGGCGGAAGCACCATTAAAGGGGAAATGGAGGTTGAATATGTCTCGGCTGAGGCTCTGGAAAATCAATACGTCTTTGAACAGATGGGCTCATCAATAGACAGTGGCTGGAGCAAATGGTTCTCGAAGTTTAGGCAGTCCAAGCGGTTTTAGCCGGAAGGCACAGAGACACAAAGGGCACCATAAAGTACTTGCAAAAGACACAGCAGCTAGTGTAAATTGCTTCCCACATTTTGCTCAGTGTTCACCAGCTAGCACTCGCTGCAAATTTGTCTTTACTCATACAGAGTTTGCTAACCCATATTGGAGGTTTGCCAGTAGCAGAAAGGGCAGGCGATAGAGATCGGGACCCTTTCTTTAATGACTCAATTTATTCTGAGAAACTGTTGCTGCACACAGGGAATACCTGCTGCATGCTCATGCACCTGTAAAAATGTCCCTTTAACAGTGAATACAAGGATAGCATTTGTGTAAGGTGTGTTACGTTTTTGCTGCAATGTGCCTCTACATTTACAAAGATACATTTTCTCTATAATGCACAGCCCATCATCGGAATGGGGGAGCAACTCTTGGGTTTACTGGTTGTGGCCATTGCAGTGTTGTGTGCCTCGCTGCATTAGGCTTAGTACCTCAGCCAGCTTTATAGAGCAGTTACCAGCGGCACGAGAGAAGCCTGAAAGCCAGCACTGCAGCTCTGCAGAACACGACTGCATCAAATCCACAGGCCAGCTATTGTCCCAGTAGCCAACTGAGGGGGGATAGAGAAGGAAAAGAGAAGCACAATAAAGAGAGAGAGATGAAGAATGACACAATGTTTGATGAAACACTGCCACGATTCAAATAGCTTTCAGATATTGTATAATTTTGTAAAATTGTATAGAGTAAACATAGCTTTGGTGGATATGTATCATCAGTGTCTTGCTGTGCTTGTAGTTTTGTTCCAGAAAATCTTTCTTGATGTCATACCAGTGGCTTCACTTGAAAAAATAAATACGTCAACTCCTTTTTCTTCATCCCTTTGAGTAACTTTCTGACAGTCATGTGTGCTCCCGAGTTTGAATCGAATTAAAGCAGACAGGCTCAGGAGAACATATAGCTCTTTTCTGAGAGAATGACACTCTTTCTTACCTTAATGCTTCCGAGAGGCTCATAAGGAAGGTGAAGTAGCACGGCAGCTGAATTGCTGAAGAAAAAACAACAACAAAAAAAAACAAACCCTTTTGCATCTCTCCCAGTAGAGATGTTAGTTATCCCCGTCCTGCATCCTAACCCAGTCCCCAAAGGCCATGGAGCTCATTGTCTGCTAATACTGACATTGCATCCAGAGACTGACAGTAGTTACAGTACGCATCCTCCCACATTCCTGTACCTGGAGTGCTGGAACGATGAGCCCGTATCCTGCTCACATCACGGATACAGGAGCCAGAAAGATCATGTCCCGTGCCAAGTCAGATTGCATGTGTTCATTGGAGGGGATTGGGTGGCAAACCTTCCCCGGGAGATGCAGCCCCCCCAGCTTGAGGTCATCATAGTCGGCGTTGAGGTCAACATTCAGTGTCAGAGGTTGGATTAAAGCAGTTGGAGGGGGACTACTGGGACTGTCTGTCAGGACGTCAGGCTGACATCTAACTATGTATTTGTGTGTACGTGTTTCTGTGTTTGTGAATCATCTATATAGGCAGCGCAGAGTGGCGGGCACGACTACTATCTGGGGAGGCGACCGTGGGGGCCAGTACGGCATTCCTTCAGCTCTATGGTGAGAGATCTCAAACAGTCCACACTAAAAAAAATAGAACTACAGATTATCACAGTACCTGGATTATATGACGAACAGGGTCACCTGTATAGGAGTGTGCATGTATGCGTGTGACAGCTCTGTGTGTCTGTGGTTTGATGTGTGTGTTGACCACAGTACCTGGCCTGTTTGAAGACATCAAGGTCACAGACAGATAAGCTTTCCTTTTGATGTCGGACTGCAGGAGGATTCAACAGGTAAATAAAAGCTCTGGTGCAGTTTTTCTTTTACTTCTTCCTCCATTCCCTCTGTCATTGTCGCTACAGCTGTCTCTCTCTGTCTTTGTTCCGTCTCCATCTGGTTCTTTCAATCTGTCTAACCTCCTCTTCGCTGTCTGAAAGTCCCCTTCTTCAATCTCTTCTTCATGCTCTTCACTTGGTCACGATTGAATTTCACTGTATGTCTTTTCAGCATCTCAGTTAATATCCCCTGCAAAGCACTGTAGACTTACGGCGTGTTTCTGTTGTCAGTAATGATTACATCTGTGCCTCATATTTTATAGTCTTGTCGTCATATGCTGATACCTGGACCCACTTCTGTTTGCAATTATTATTCATTTCACATCATGCTGTATGCTCGATGAGCAGTCACCTCAATTTGACTTGAAAATGTTGCCGCGGTGCACCCATGTGTGCTCATTTCAGCGTGCTGTGACCTTGTGACATTATTTGTAATTACAGGTGACATTTGGGCAGCAGTAACATGAAGTTCCCTAGACTGATCACTATCCTCGTGTTTGTTTTTTTAATATATAAGAAACATGTATATGTATACGTGTATGTGTTTGTTTACTCCCATAGGTGAGGCTTGTTGGTGGACAATCCATCCTGCTTCCAAGCAGAGATCAGAAGGAGAGAAAGTACGCATCGGCGATGACCTCATCCTCGTCAGCGTGTCCTCAGAGCGATACCTTGTAAGTTTAGTGTTTGCCATTTGATAGTTGAAGCTGTAGCTGGTGCGTGTCTGCGTGTGTGTGTGTGTGTGTGCGCGCGCGTTTGAGTGAGCACAACATGGAGGTCTTGGTAGGAGCGCATCAACTCTGCTCCCCTGATGTGGCAAAATTTCAGATTATAGCAATCCTGTTACCACATGCTGCAACTCTCTCTATGACCTCTCTCGAGCTGGAGGCTTAACATTAAAAGCAACAACTTTTTCCCTCTGGATGACTGCAAGAATTCATACAATTGCATTAAGCAAAATTTGATCTGCACAGCATCGCGTCTGGTCTGAGGAATTATGATTTTTTTGCTGCCAGTGCTTTTTCAAATGAGGCTCCTATGTAAAAATCCCTGTCATGCCCAAGCACTCCTTTCCTCCATGACAATGATTATGACCTTTTCAGCAAGGGGTTACTTTTACTCGTAGACCAACTTAGCCACTGAGCACAGGCTCACAGCACTGCGCTATATGCTAACCCTGGGAAACATGTTCCCTATGATTCGTAAAGTTTGTGACAGCAGCCAGGCAGCGCTTACCACCCCACGGCGGTTGGGGCACGGACAGATGACCACTATCCCCGTACAGTCAGCAATGCCAATCTGGTAGTCTGTCCCAGCCGTCACACACACTGTGGTATGTGGAGACACACAAGCACCTAGGGGCTGCAAGAGAGACTCTAGGGAAGGAGGATGATCGGGACACAGCTGCCACACAATTTGTTTTTTGGATCCACAAATGCTGTAGAAACCACACACACACACACACACACACACACACACACACACACTGCATTCTAGTTAGTTTTATGTTTCCCTGAGCGTTCAGTGATAAACTTCTGGATCAGTGGGATCGGACTTTCAAACTCCAACTGATAAGTTATCATCACTTTCAAGTTGAATCAACAGCATTTTTAGTTGTTAATAAAATCTGATTATTAATTAATTCTTATTGTGACAGGTTTGTTGTATCTGTCATGCAACAGACAACACAAATATAAACCAAAATTATGTAGATTCATTACTAACCCAGACACGGGGACACCACAAGTTGCCAATCCTAAGCCCGGATAAAAGTAGAGTTGCGTCAGGAAGGGCAACATGTGGCTCATAAAAGGTGTAGATACATTATGGACTCTGACAGCTCAATCATGGTAATGTCACTCGTATATTTGTACACAAAAGTGAAAGTTGGATGTGATCTTTCTTGCAGCACCTATCCATTTCCAGTGGCAACATCCAGGTGGATGCTTCCTTCATGCAGACTCTGTGGAACGTCCATCCCATCTGCTCCGGTAGCAACATAGAAGAAGGTCAGAGACTTTACATAATCAATCAATACACACATAGAGAAGATACATTATCTAAAGACAGTGTTATGATAAGTTACCATATAATTTGATTGATTCATGGAAATAATGTGATATCCGTCATCTGGGCCAGTATCTACTGATATCAGCCGTTTAGACAAATCCTTGTCCTACCACAATGGCTAGATTTGCCAGATTTGAATGTTTTCAGTTTTATTTAATAAATACTGGGTAAACCACTTCAATGTAGAAGTGTTCTTTGACTTCTGTGATCTAGATTGCCCATTTTTCCTGATTTCATCTCTGAGGTGACAAATGTTCACTATGGGCAGTGGGGAGAAAGAACAGAGTGACCATATTGAAATCTTATGTTTGCCCTTCTCCAATAGGCTACCTGCTAGGTGGTCATGTGATGCGGTTGTTCCACGGACATGACGAGGTAGTTACCATCCCGGGATCAGACCAGAGTGAAGAGCAGCAGAGGTGTGTAACACAGCACGGTATTGCAGGGGCTAAGCTAAAGTAGTTACACAGCACACGAGAGGCCTCTGCTTCCACCATACTCGATGAAAGTGTCTCTGACCAGTGTAACAGTCAGCACCCTCCCCGGGGAGCCAAAATGGCTGCTGTGTTATTTTTACCTACAGTATAGCTGCTTGATGCCAACTCAGATAAGGTAGAACACAGAATAATGACACGCTGGGACTGAAGTGGGCCAAAACAGCGCGCAATACACGGGCCCCGTACACATTCAGCCAGGTGCCAAAAGATGTGTGTCTTCCTCTTGTAGACACACGATGTGCACACAGTTTCTATTTTTAGACCAGAGCATGGCAAATATGGGGGCAGGATTAGATGTTAATTTCTAGCTTTGGCTTTTCTCCTTGAAATTCAGCAGAAGGAGCATGCTTTTTAGAGGTTTCACATTTTTCTGGGGCAGATCAAACACACTCCAGTCTGTCACCAGGGGGTGATGAGCGATTTCTTTTATCTTGGGACCTAGTCACCCATATCACCGAGAGACGGCGTAGCTGTGGGTTATCAGGACTCGTCTCTGTTTGAAGGATGTGACGCTGTAGTCGGCAGAGTAAAAACAGCCCGTGTGTAGTGTGCATGTCTGCTTATGTGTCAAAGTCAAACATCTTGTCTGTGAATATCAGCGTGACAAATGAGAGGAAAGAGGTTCTTCTAAGCCAGGATGAATGACCTTGACGGTGTCTGTGGCAGCTAGACAGTTAAAGCATCTACAGACCATGCAGACCCCCCACCCCCTCCACTCATGCTTCTCTCTCATCCCCAGGATAGTCAACTATGAGACAGGTAAAGCCGGTGCCAAGGCGAGGTCCTTGTGGAGGCTGGAGCCACTCCGAATCAGGTGGGTTGTGTTTCATGCGATCTTTTATCTATTACCTTCCTTCCTTTCACTCGCTCCTTTATTTATTTTTTATTTCATCACTTTTCTTTCCATCTCACCCTTTTCTTTTTGACTTTTCTTCATTGAGTCCATTTTTTGTGTCCTTTCCTCCCCTATGATTTGCTGGCCTCTCTCTCTTATTCCCTCTTTCTCTTTCCCTCGGTCCCTTTGCTTTTCAAGTCTTTGGTGCTATTCCTCTTTCATTTCTAGAATGTTTTTTGATGCTGTTTTGTTTAGAGTTTCCTGTTTCCTAAAAAGAAAAAAAAGTACATAATTAGAAAAATGGTTTCATCCGTTTGCAGCAGATTCAGTCATATCTACACTAGATAATTAACAGCTGGCAGCAATTTTTAGATCACCTAATTAGCAGATCTCCCAGGGTTTGTGAACTGCATTTTTGTATGTGCTTAGTAATAATAATGCATGGTTGTGACTTTGACAGCTGGAGTGGGAGCCACATCCGCTGGGGTCAGCCCTTCCGGCTACGGCACCTGACCACTGGTCACTACCTGGCTCTAACGGAGGACAGGGGGCTGGTGCTGCAGGATCGGGAGAGGTCTGACACCATCGCAACAGCCTTCTGCTTCAGAGCCTCTAAGGCAAGGACACCACACACACGAGGCCACAAGCACACAGAAGGATGTATGTACACGATTCCCTGCTGTTCTTCAAGGTGACCTGTGCCACACAAGATCAGCCACACACTTTCCCATTAAACGCCAACGAGAAGGCTTTATGAAAGATCACCCTTTAACCTTTACAAATGAACTGCCAAATATCCTTGGGCTGGAAAATCACAGTTTTTTCAAGGACAATGAAAATCGGAAGAGTTATTAGATGAGTGAAAACTACACCATTGAGGTTAATTTAGCTGAACTTTAACTGTGGTCCGTTTAATGGAGTTTCTAGAAATGAATAGTGAACCAATTACTGACCCCATTCCAATGTGGATTTAAAGCACGTCTTACAGAATAAGCAACTGACTTGACTTTACATGTCTATTATAGGTTACAGCTACGGCTAATCCTAAAAGCAAAATAAATACGATCTTCTCGCTGTGATGCGGGAAGAGGGGTGGGGGTGAGGGGGGGTGCTTAACCAGCAGATGCAGTTGACATTTGGTTGGTGGTTTGATTGAGAACAAATCTGCATGCGGCTTGTCTCTATCTGCACACGTTTGTGTTGCACTAGTGTGCTCGCGCATTTCATCCTGACAGCACTGACATGTTCATTCTTTTCTACCCTGTGCAGGAGAAGCTGGAGCAGAGCCCCAAGCGTGACATCGAGGGAATGGGAGTGGCTGAGATTAAATATGGGGACTCGATCTGCTTCATCATACACGTGGCCACAGGTCTCTGGCTCTCCTACCAGGCACCTGATGTCAAATCTGCTCGTCTGGGTCCCCTCAAGAGAAGAGTGAGTGGTGACAGACGCAAGCGCAAACTGCTCAACGAGGAACGTTATTCAATAAACCACAGCCCATCAAGCGAATAATTATTTTGAGAGTAATGAGTTGATTGAGTTATGATGATCCTCTCTTAGTTTATATCGCATGTCTCTGCCTCCACTAAATATAAACTTTGTCCCCAGGCTATTGCAGAAGTGGTAGAAATGTGTGTGCTCCATGTAAATACAGCCAGATAGCCTGTAGTGTCAGCACCTGTGCTCCAGACACTGTGGTTCAGTGCTGGCTGAGGACAGCTTTCTCTTCCTTCTCCCCCCCCCATCATTTTACTCATTTCTTTATGTCACCTCATGGCAATGTTTCACACCCTTTCTCACCTTGTCTCACCATCTCAAGGCATGCCTGCATTCTGAAGGTCACATGGATGACGGATTGACCCTCCAGCGCTGTCAACACGAAGAATCCCGCGCAGCACGAATCATCCGCAACACCACGCTACTCTTTAAGCGCTTCATCAGGTATGCTGCACTCTGACAAAACGGTGCTATTGCTCACTCCAGCACACAGTGATGTGAGTGCACAAATTAGCCAATTAAACCAAATTATAGCTCGCATTTGTCTTCGGCCACTTTATTAGGGGTAATCTACAAAATGTCCTGTCACTGGTACAAGTTTCATAAGCACCTCACACTGATGATGGTAGAGCATAATTACGCATGATGATAAAAACCATTCCAACATCACCAAATTATAGTTGAAGGCCAAAAAACAGATACTTTGAAGCCCACAGACTCCAAACAGTTGTGTCGTGATAAAACGTCCCTCCAGATTGTGAAAGCACCAAGTAAACAGTTGAGCTCTGGGCCTGTGAGTTTTGGCTGAGTGGGATGCCAAAGCCCCAGACAGTTCACTCGGCGGACCAGCCACACATTTCCAAATAGCAGGAAATGCAGGGGCATTACTGCTAAGTATGGTTAGTTATGAAGGAGCGAGCTATGAAGCAAATAAGCGGATGCTACCATTACCTTTTTTTGTTATCAGAGGGCCTGTTGTCCCCTGGGTCAGGCTTAGGGGCACTCGTGGCAGGAACGTGCCTGAATTTGTCAGCCTCCCCTGTGGCTGTGACACACACATCTCCCCCACACCCCTCCCACGCATACGACAAGAGCTATTTTTAGCAGGCCTACGGAAATCAGCATTTCAGCATGAATGAACCGGTGGGCTAAACATCGCGTTAGTCATCAAGTCTGTTCAGCTTCCAAATCATGAGGTCTTTAGCTGTGTTTTTTTTTTTCATTTGTGATGAGAAATTTTTAAAAATGACATCTAGTCTTAAATGCCAGTGGAAAGCGCTGTCTGAATGGGGATGTTTTGTTTTTTTTCCCTTTCTGTCTACTCCTCCCAGAGACCTGGATTGTCTGGGTGTTAAGAATAGGGCACTGGTCGCAATGCCTGTGGAGGAGGTGCTCCAAACGCTTAATGACCTCATCACTTATTTCCAGCTCCCTGATGCCGAGCTGGAGCACGAAGAGAGGCAGATCAAACTGCGCTCGCTCAAGAACAGGCAGAACCTCTTCAAACAGGAAGTGAGTTTCACCATCAAGAAAGGTTTAGCAAAACTAAACAGCTCGTGAGGCAGTCAGGCAGCGCAGCAAAATATTTCAAAGCGCTTGCGATTGGGACAATTTTAGTGAGTGACTGCACATGTATAAGCCAGTAGTGGTGGCAAACTTGCAGAATTACGTGAAAAAGCTAAAGCAATTGATTCTGTGTGCTTTGTTTCAGTGCCATCCTGTATTTGCAGGCACTTCATATGAAGGTGTCAGCAGTTTTAGTGTTATAAGTTTTCCTGAGGCTGGCATGGGAGCACTGAAGCCTTCTGCTAAGCCTCTAGGCTCTAAATTGCTTTCATCAATTATGAAATGTCAGCTGCCTTACTGAAGGTCCCCTATGATGTCACCTGTTGAAATTCAGCTTAAATCTTACATAATACAATAACATAATTCTATCAAAACATCCTCCAGAGACCATAAAAAATACTTAGTTGATTGTAGTATATCTGAAGATTATCAGCACGTATTCATTTATGGAAATGACACATATTATTTTATCTTACCTTCATCTTTACCTGTCTATCTAAGAGGGACTTAAAGTAGAAGGTCAGTTTGCCACATCAATCAGCTGACTCCTTGCAATTTTTATCAGATCTCAGGTATTTCAATAATTTCTCTGTGGAATAAGTCGTAGCAAGACCACCACGAGGCTGCATTTAACTAACTGAAAACTAGAAGAAGGAAGCTTTTATACTAATAAAAGCTAATATATAAAATGTGCATGTTGTGTGTCCATGTGTTGGGTCACTCTCTTTTTTTAGGGCATGCTGACTCTGGTGTCCAACTGTATCGATCGCCTGAATGTCTATAACAGCGCCGCCCACTTTGGGGAGTGCGCGGGTTCAGAGGCTGGAGCAGCTTGGAAAGACATTCTCAACCTGCTGTATGAGCTGCTGGGTAAGACACTGGCTTTAGCTGCTCACACACACACACACACACACACACACACACACACACACACACACACACACCCACAGCCAACTGTAATTAATCTTAGAAATGAGAGTTGTTTGATGATAAATTAGCTGCAAGTGTGGTGATTCAGTAGTGATGACGATTTGTGCTGACCTGCTAATTTACCAGTCATACACAGATGCTTCAGATGGCAGACAGATTCACATACACACACTGACGCACAAGACACGAGTTCACACACGCGCCATAAATGCACCTCTCTAATACTCAAAAAAACAAACACATTGTTGGAGAAAAGGCTTGGTGGCATGCGGCCCACTGCATACTTGCAGCTTTATAGTTTATGTGACTCGCTTCCAGGGCATCAGCCCAATAACATCAGTCATCCCACACACACACACGCATGTGCACACACACCCACACACCCACACACACACACACACACACACACACACACACACACACACACACACACACACACACACACACACACACAGAGATTTTGGGTGTCCCCTCACTGGCCCCATTGCTTTTTAGCTGCTGAATGTCAATTTTCATCACTGTCCGCGCTGTTATCTGTTTTGTTTACTTGTTCTGGCTTTGCTCTTTATGTTCCTACTGCCCAATGTCATCAGTCCTCCCTTTCAAATTCACTTTAAACTCTTGCACTGCTACCATATGTTCTGTCAGATATAGACATATCTCAGTAAAATGACCTGGCAGGGGAAAAAAAAAAAAGTATTTTTTTTGCTCCTCTCCTCTGTCTGTATATCCTGCCATCTTACATCCGACGAGTACAGTGTTTGTCTTGAGTGTTCCTTCACCAGCTGTCTCATAACAAAATGCATTTGTGAGCAGAAAATTGTGAGCAGGCATGATTTTCTTCCTGTCGTGGTTTAAATTAGTTTCATTCTTAAGATGAGCTGGTGTGTATGTAAAGTTCATCTTCCTTCTTGCGACAGTCAAGCCCCTCTGCCCTCCAAGAATGTCCTTTACGCTCTTATTTACACTGATTTCACCTGCTGGCTCATATTAGTGTTCCAGTCACATCTCCTTCTGTTCCCCCTGCTCCCTTTTCCTCACACCTGGTCTAGTGCAGCACTAAGTGGATTTGGGATGCCCCCCCTCCTCCTTTCTTCTTTGTCTTTCTGCATTGGATGACCCTGTCTTTTTATGCTAGGACATACATGTGGGCGTGTTTGCCCTGATACGTTTATGTCTATGCACGTACCATTCCCACCGTGCCAAAGCATGACGTCTTTTTTAACTGGCTTCGGGCATGAATTTAAGGTGTTTTCCTTTGGGTGGCATTGTTTTTGTGTTGTGCGAGAGGTAACATTAGGCTCACACACACTTTCCCCCCTTGCCCTGCAGCTGCGTTAATCCGAGGGAACCGCAACAACTGCACCCAGTTCTCCAACAACTTGGACTGGCTGGTGAGCAAGCTGGAGAGACTGGAGTCATCTTCAGGTACACTCACTGCCATTCTAACACATACTTTGCCTGCAGTGAAACCTCACTGTGAGATAGCTATTGTGAAACATCACAAAATTATTAACACAGACAGGAGTCTTTTTGAAAGGTGACACTGTTGGCTTAAATCATAAGAATATAGCTACTGCTACCTTTTCAATGTATAGTAAGAAGTGTACCAGGAGCACCCAATGTTCTCTGTTGATCCATGCGGACAGAATATCTCTTTGACGAGTGTCCTCTGGTGCGTCTTCTGTGAGTGTTAAGTAATTGATGAATTTTGCGGCTGTGCAGGCATTCTGGAAGTTCTGCACTGCATTCTAATCGAGAGCCCCGAGGCACTCAATATCATCCAGAAAGGACACATTAAATCCATCATATCACTGCTGTACAAGCATGGACAGCAACCACAAGGTAAGCAGTGAGGAGTGCTGCTCAATGCTGCCCTATTAAAATACATATCTGGATTCTCCTTTTGTTTAAAATGAGGTTGAGGTCTCCAGAAGTTGTAAATAAAGGTGAACAGAAGGTCAAAGTGCACACATTGAAAGAACCATTACAATACAATGGCTGGGAACAGAAAATTAGATTAAGGTTGACAAACATAATTTGATATTTTCTTTGTTCACGTGTGTATCTGTACAGTGAATATGTCACTGGAACATGCAGCCAACTGGCTTAGCTTTGCATAATGACTGAACCTCAGGGGGAACTCACTGCTCTTTGTGTAGTCTCCACATGCCACACAGCAAATACTCCAGGCTGAGAAGTGCTCTAGAACAAACTTGCAAACTATATATATATTATATATATATATTTAGTCAAACAAAAAAACGTGCAACAAGATAAATAAATGTTTATCTTGTGTCCAGTTATCTCTAGCTCTTTCCTTATTAGACTCACCAAAAAGGTTCAGTGAATGCACATTTATTTCCATAACAGTTTCCTCTAGGCCTCTTTGCCACTTCTTCTCGTTAGCTTCTAATTGATTGTGCTTACCTTCTACCAGCATTCAAACTTCTATCATTGGCAGAATGTTCCTGGAGGTTTTTTGTAGCATTGTGCCCCCAACATGAATCAGTCTGTTTAACAGTGAAATAAGATCAGGAGCTGGCCTGGCTCGTAAATCAGCCTGACTGTACCATTTTGCAATGGAGGCAGGAGAAAAAGGTCAATGCTAAAGCGTAGGTGTTCTGTGCTGTCACCCTTGGCTGAGCTTTCTGGCCCATTTAGTAATACAGCTTTGTTAAGCTAACATCAAAAGGATATTGTTTAACATGTTTTTGCTCCCAATAACAATTGCAGAGTAATTATGCAGTGATTGCATATAAAGGGGCTGTCTCTCCAGCAGCATCCTGGACAGTGAAATATAATTATTCATTTCCAAAAAGGTTTGGATTCACATCTCATCTGGGTTTTAATAGGGAAAAAGAAGTCAATGTGTTATTAATTATTTGTGAGTGTTAAGTTCTGTCATGGTCTTCCATTAGATGGTGTTGCTTATTATTCCTACATCCGTCACTTTCTTTTTAGATTCTAGATGTGCTCTGTTCACTGTGTGTGTGTAATGGTGTAGCTGTGCGAACCAATCAGAACCTCATCTGCGATCACCTGCTGCCCAAGAGAGATCTGCTGTTGCAAACCCAGCTGGTCAATGATGTCCAGAGGTTCGAAAACCAGTTATTTACCATGCTGTCTTTCACCTCCGTGTTTCCCTGACTACTTTGTTCATAGTTATTTATCTAGAATTTAAAGTTACACTTGAAAAGCAATGACTGAGGAAGAAAAGTCTGACTTGAATAAATAAACATGTTATAAAATGAGTCAAGTTTTCTGAGTAGCTTTCCACGGATTGTCATTGTGCATTGACAGAATTTAAGTAGACCTGTGTGAAATCATTCTATATTTCGAATCTCTTTTTTAAAATCTTTTTTATAAAGGGGTGACTTTTTAAGGAAGATTTTAATTTGTGAAAAATATGAAATGATATTTAACAATGAATCTCTGATCGACACCTAGTAATCTCACATTGCACTTCTTTGCCAGCATGAGACCAAACATCTTCCTGGGTGTTAGCGAAGGCTCAGCTCAGTATAAGAAGTGGTACTATGAGCTCATGATCGACCAGGTGGACCACTTTGTGACCAGCGAGCCCTCCCACCTCAGAGTGGGCTGGGCAAACACGAAAGGCTATGCACCCTACCCAGGAGGAGGAGAGGGCTGGGGTGGTAATGGAGTTGGAGATGATCTCTACTCATATGGCTTTGATGGACTCCACCTCTGGTCAGGTGGGTGGAATGAGGCAATGTCTGCGTTAGCTAAGATATTAAAAATGAGTGGTAACTCTGGGCTACAGCCAGGCTGTGTCTAGACAATACCAGTACCCTGCAGGGATGATCTCCTTGCCCAGAGTGTGTGTAGCTGTGTGCAAATGTGTGTGTCTGACACTGTGTGTGTCAGAGAGCAAGCGAGAGGTGCGATCTGTGCCAGCGTCACTCACTGGGTCATATTTCATATAATAGTTTGTGTGTGTCCTAAACAGGTCGCATCCCACGGGCGGTTGCGTCCATGAACCAGCACATTCTGACCTCAGAGGATGTGGTGAGCTGCTGCCTGGACCTTGGAGCCCCCAGCATATCTTTCAGGATCAACGGACAGCCTGTCCAGGGCATGTTTGAAAATTTTAACACAGATGGGCTCTTCTTTCCCGTCGTCAGTTTCTCTGCGGGTGTCAAGTGAGTGTTTATTTTTTCCTCATATGCTTAAAATTCCTCCATGGGAGAAAAAAAAAACAACTCACGCCATATTTATTTATTCTCAGAATTCTATCCGCACATTTTGACTTGCATTTTAAGATTGGACACGGGTTAAAAAAAAATTGCTGTTTCCATGGTGACCACAGATAGTGTGATTGACAGGACTTGAAAGTGGAATTTCAAGCACCAGCAGTTTTCCCACAATTCCATGATCGACTCTGACTTTGAAGATCAGGGCAGCATTTTGCTGCTTTCGCTCAGAGACACCTGCCACCAAGAGACCAGTTTGATTTCACTTGGTCATGTAGACTGTTAGAAAGTGAATTTATTTCTTACAGCCTCAAACAAAAAAAATTAATTTAATCTGGTTCATCAGTACAGCTAAGAAAAGGAAACGAAAAGGGAGAGTGCTCTGCATGGTTTCCCCATCTTTCAAATCATTTTCATGCATTCTTTTCTGCAAATTATGTCACTTTTAATAGCCTCATTGTTCCCAGACTGTCTATATTATCTGACTTGTAGAGAAGATTAATTCAACAATGTGTTTTACTGACCCAATTGTTATGCTTGTTAACAAAAGTTGGATAAGGAGTTTATTACCACTCACACGCTAACATGCTTACTTGCTGTATGGGAATTGCTTGAAATATTAAAGAGTTCCTTTAAGAGACATACTGTGCACTGGATGTTTTTGTTTGAACACTGTTTACAGTCCCACAAAAGACAGTTGAATGCTTTTCTGACAGTTTGCAGTTGTTTTGTAGGAGGTGTTAGTTTGTTTAATGTTTTTTCTTTGTTGGTGATTGGAAGCCTAAATAAGTGTTTAGATCATAAGAAGAAGACATAACATTTTTATAATTAGTAATGGTAAGCAATCCAGAAACTTGCACATCACCCTCTTGGATGTACTAGCACGTATTTTGAAGGATGACGTTAATTATTTCATATGCAAAGTGCCACTCAGAAACATTTTTTGAATGGGTGAGCCAGCTCCAACCTTGTTCCTGAAACTGGCCCAGTGAACGGGGTGAACATCTCCGTGGATTTAAACGTGCCAGAACATGACAGCCACACATCTCGGCTGCTTAATAATTGAGGGCCACAGTGAGAATGAGCTTGGTTGCGTCACTGCTACTACTTGCTATTTTGAGCGGCCTCAGGAGACCGTTTACACAGCAAGGGTCTAAGAAGTGTTTTTTTTTTTCACTCACAGAACTAAATGTGCCCCCTGTTGAAGTAGAACCAATTGAAGCAAATTAAAGACGAAAACTGGATGACCGGTTTTCTTTTCACTAGTTGCTCCTTTTAATAAAAGCATTTTATTCACTTTTGACCTGATTTTTTTTTTTAGTTTGCACATAAGATTTTGCAGCGAGCCAAACACATGACCAACATCTTCTCTCATTAGGGTACGTTTCCTGTTGGGTGGCCGGCATGGTGACTTTAAGTTTCTGCCTCCATCAAGCTACGCACCATGTTATGAGGCACTGCTGCCAAAAGAGAAGATGAAGGTGGAGCCAGTGAAAGAGTATAAAAGAGATGTGGAAGGAGTCCGAGATTTGCTGGGCACCACCCAGTTCATGTCACAGGCCTCCTTCATCCCCACACCTGTGGAAACCAGCCAGGTGAACTCATCAGAGGAGTGTAGGATGGTGATTCATGAGATGAACATGAACCTAAAAAAAAGTTTTAAATAATTTACAAATCATTGCATTTTTGTCTTTATTTACATTCTATAGCTGTCACAACTTTTTCGGAAATGATGATTTGCTTACCTGTTTCTTCAGATTGTCATGCCACCTCATTTGGAGAAGGTTCGGGACAAGCTGGCAGAGAATATCCATGAGCTCTGGGGCATGAATAAGATTGAGCTGGGCTGGTCCTATGGCAAGGTAAGAAACAGGGAGATTGTTTTTTAGCTCACATTGTTCTCCTACAAGCTCATCACCCGGGTCAAAAGATAAAAAGCATAATCCATGCGTTTTTTCCATGTTTGTGGAGAAATAAGCATGACAATTTACAAATTTTTCTTGATGAATTTGTTAAAAGTCAGCTTGAAGTGCATTAGTAGTGTTAGAATTGAACCATCACAAAGGCCTGTATGTCATCTTGCTTTCTCTTTTATAATTTGCGGTTCACACCAAAAAAGAGGGTAAGTGGAAAGAACACTCTCATTTGTCACATTCAGCGCTTATCATTGCCACTCATTAACATCCTTCATTCCAGTTTGTTTGTAGGTAGCAGAGTCATTGTGTCTGTGTTCTAGTATAAGTCATGAATTACAAACGGTTGTTTTGCCCAAGGGCAGAACAGGATGTTTTGGCAATTTCACCACTGCAATAAACCATGAGGAAAATTTCTATTTGAATTTTCTGTGTTTTGTTTTTCTCCTTTTGAAAGAAGAACTGATGCAGTTTCTAATTCGGGAAATATTCACCAAGGGTCAGCCATCGTCAAAATTCAAAACACACGACCAAGCGTGCTATGAATCAGAAACCAATCAAAGGGCCTTTTTATGTATTCAGAGCGGAGGTAGTATCTTCAGTTCTACTATTTATGGTAGTCGGAAAACATGCCTGTAGAAGATAAGACTGAGTTTGTGTACACAACTAGTAAGAAGATACATACATTAGTGTAAAGACTGGAAATTGGAGGAAATGGTTTGGCTGGCTAAGAGAAGAAAATCTGCAGACTTGCACCTCTGAATTTGTCATATTAATAGCGAAAGTTTTCTATCATTTATTGGCACCCAGATGTAAAAGAAAAAAAAAAAGTGGCTTTTATGGCGGGCACTGCAGAACTAGAACATGTAATTACATAATTATTTTGCATAAAGGCCCGAACCAGAGGGAAGCACCTTGTCTGGATCTGTGCAAAGTTCAGAAGTATCCAGCATAGTCCTGAAGAAACATAGCTCCTTAGTTTGTAGATTTTTTAATCTTTGGAGAACTTATGCTTCAGTTGCCTAGCTTCACCTGCAGTGATATCAAATTCTCATCTAACTCTCTGTAAGATAACAAATTAGTGTATTTCCCAATACAATCAGCTGGAAACATGCTTATAATTACAGTGAATGCAGTGCAATCAACAAGCTCCTGCAACAGAAGACAAAAGCCTTACCTGATTGAAATTCAACTGCTATCATCTTGAGTCATTATGAAGCGCTACCCTACCTCTAGTTCTCTTGCTGTGTTGGTATTGTTTACTCTCTGCATAGGTTTATACTCTATTGTAATTCACAGTTGCTCAAGGGCAAGTGGTCCAAAAGGAGGCGATCTTTAAGGCAGAAGTTTCACTTTAAATTCTAGTTGATGACTTTCTGGTTTGTTGTACACTAACCACAGGATCACGCCAAAGTGACCTGTTTTGCTCTTAAAGGAAGAAAAAACAAAACCAACAACAAGACACAGCTCTTATGTCTATAATACAATATGACAAAAAAAATCTTTAATTTAGGATACAGATATGTTTCCTAAGTCTGAGATCTGGTAAATAATAATACACTTGTTTTTATTGTCAAGAATCTTTTACGTGTGGAGCCACAGCCAAGTAAGTTGTAGTTAGCTATAGGTAGAAAGGTTATACGGTGCAGTAGTCAGCATTTATAGTAGAGGTCATAAGAGCAGAGGAAATAAGCAAAAACAGTGTTCTATGCACACAAATATGGAAGAAGAGATTTCCCATAGTTTTTGTACTATTCACAAAAGAGCTGGCTGCTATTCATTGGAACCACAGAAACAGCTGCATATCTGTACACAGCCCTGCATGTTTTCTTGGTAAACCTCCACCATTGCCATGCCACCTCCTCTGAGCAGCATTGCCAAAGGGATTATTTGGCTTAAAGTGCAACATCGAGAGATGCATTACACCTCTCGCTTGGTATTCCTGCCATACAGCTCTCTAGCTCTGCCAAGAAAACATGCTCTCTTGTTCCTCTCTCATAACATATTCACTAGAGTAGACCGTCTAATCACTGCAACTAGTAGCACCCACTACTTAAACCACATGCCCGTCCCCTCGTTAGTTCACAGTGACAATGAGTTACAAGACTGTGTATTTCATATGCAGATATTTAGTAAATTTCGCCACATGATGTACATGTATGTGTAGAGCTGTTGTAGAGGAATGATGGGAACATCAGAAGGTGGTTGATATGTGACTTTCTGTGATTATTTTTTTTGCAGATAAGGGATGATAATAAGCGGCAGCATCCATGTCTGGTGGATTTCTCCAAGCTGCCAGAAACAGAAAAGAACTACAATCTGCAGATGTCAACAGAAACTCTGAAGTACGTTAAACATAATCGATTGATTTTTTTTTTTTTTTTTTGGTCACAGGCCATCTAGTACTTTTATTGTTGAACACAAGAAAAATGGTCTACCCAATATAGTAAAAACTATAGCCAACATATTATTTATAGACAATGAATAAATGTTGTCTTTTTTTAATTTGATTTAAACAGTTTATTTATGAAGAATATCACCAAAGGTAGTGCAGGAATTCATTGTAAGGTTGCAGCAATGACATGCTGCAGTTAGCACTTTGGATGGGAGTGTCTGTAGCTTAGGAGGTCACCTACAAACTGGAAGGTTGGTGGTTTGGTCCCTGGCTGCTTGGAACCAAGATTCTGAAGTTGCTCTCTGTGCTTTGATTGAGTGTGAATGTTAGATTGAAAGCCTAGCTTGTGTGAATGTTGTGTAAAATGCTTTGAGTGCTCAAGTAGGGTAGAAAAGCACTATATAAGATCCAGTCCATATAACATTACGAAATATACACACCAGTTTCAAGGCTCTGGGCATCCCCATCTTTGACAGCGGTTTCTGCTGGGGTTGTGATTGTCATGCTCCATTTGATGACTAAATGGACCATCCATAGTGCTAGACTCCAACTAGTCCTCTCCTCCTTAGAGAGATGAGGCTTTCAGTCCTGTGCAGCAATGAGCAGAATGGAGGAGTAGGGTTAAGGGGGGCGAGGATTGGGATTGGGTTATAAAGTTAACAGTAAACACTCCCACGCCTGTGGCCGAGTAGGATTTGGGAATTTTTCATTGTTTTATTGTTGTTCATTGATACTCTGTGGTCTTTGTTCACTTGTCAGTCACCGCACAACATGTGGCTGCGCTCAGAACAACCCCAGTGAGGCTCATCTCAACTGATTTATAAGTGCTCTTTGAATAGAGAACATAAAGGTTTATTGTTATTTATCTTGATCTGCTGCGGTGGAAGACGCATCCGGGTGACAGCAATGAGTTTCTGAAAGACATCAAACTCACTTTTACTGTTGCTTTGTCCGATCACAAGGTGTGAAGGAAATTTGTCAGATACACTTCACACCTATTTCCCCCCCGCGGGTATTGTTTGGCCTTTGTCTTGTAACAGATTAGGACACGCGCAATTTAAGCCATCAGTGCTCTGTTTGAACACTTCCAGCCTCTCTGTTGCACTACATATATTGTAAATTCAGAAGCAGAGTTAAGGTGGGGATAAAACACAATCTTCAATTAAGTTGCATCCAGTTTTCCCATACTGTGTTCTTTTTTTTCACCACAGGACCCTGCTGGCTTTAGGCTGTCGTATAGTTCACATGAATCCAAATGCCGAGGACTCTCTCAAAAAGATAAAACTCCCTAAGAAGTAAGCGGATATGATTATGGCAACTTTACAAACACAACTTACACTTGATAGTCACTGCACATCACTTCAGTTCAATTAGAGTTTATAATTGTACAGTAATCACTGCTGATTGAAACACTAGATGTATCTATAGTAACACAGTAATGAAATGCTGAATCAAAATGTTTGTAAAGCCCGTCAAAGATCATCCAAAATGTCCAGCAGTATATGGAATAAAGGATATTTATTGTCTGTATGGCCATAGAAATTCCCATCAGGCTGTAAATGTGACTAAACCAGTCCTTGTAGTTTAACTATACATCAATAACTAGGGGAAAATGTACTTTTTTTTCTCATTATTTTTTCCTGTAGCTACATGATGTCCAATGGTTATAAGCCGTCACCTCTGGACCTGTCTGATATAAAACTGACTCCAGGGCAGGAGTTGCTGGTGGACAAACTGGCAGAGAATGCGCATAATGTTTGGGCCAAGGACAGGATTAAACAGGGATGGACATACGGCATTCAGCAGGTATGCTCAAATGCACCAAAGATGTTGAAAACTTTGCTAAAAATTAACTAAACAATGCTGAGATTTGGTTAAAAGTGAAACGTGAATAGCAAAACACATCACTGAAAACACATCTAGGAAAAGACATCCCTATGTGTCCACTTCTCCTCTTCAGGAACACCTTAAACAAATAAATTTTAAAACATAACGTAAAAGACATTTTTGCTGTATATCAATCAAATCCCTTTTTTTTTTTTTAAAAAAAGCATGTTTTTAACAACTTAGTTAATCCAGTTTGTAGCCGTGTACGAATTCAAGAACTTTTTAAACAAATTCAGATGTGATGACGTGTCTTTTAAAAGGCCCTCTGACCAGATTTAAACCAGAAAATAATGTTCTTGGACATGTGGAGCTTGGTGAGAATCCACTTCTGTACAGCATATAAACAGATTAAATATGAATATGGTAAAGAAAAAAAAAGTGTTTTCTAAAATGTATGTCTATTATCTTCTCAGTTCCAGACCAGTCTGTAGTTTACTTGTGCACTTGACAACCTTAGAATATAGTATGTCCCTAATCATAAGAGGGCTAACAAAACAATGCTACTGGACACATATCCAGCTGTAGAGCTTTTTTTTTTACGTGTAAGTTGCTACTCTCCCAGTCATACAATTCTGCTCCCTTGTTTTCATCCATATTAAACTGTTAATATCTTATATTTGTTGTTTTTATAAACTTCTGTAATACAATGTGTGCTTTACCACAATTAAAGATTTAGTCAATTTAAAGTTTGTTTTTACCAGTAAGAGAGTAAAATGAAGAGGAGAGAGGAGGATGGCTTGTTGAGAAGTAGAATGCTTAAATATTAAAGAATGACACAAAAAAAAAACACAAAAATGGACGAGGATAGTGCTTCAGAAGAGTGTTTGCAATTATGCCCTTCATTTATACCAGGGGGAAAACAAAGGCCAGAATAATCAAGCAAACCTGAATAAAAAAACCTCAAGTTTCCATTTAAGAGTCACAAATCTGCTTTATTTTAGTGTTATTATATGTTCATGATTGGGACCAGTGGGAGTAAGACTAAGGAAACCAAAAGAGTAAAGTAAGTGATGAGCAGCAGTAGCCCAATGGTGATGAAAGGCCACATAACTCCTCAGTTACTGTGACAGCAAAGTTGCAACAACGGCCACAGCTGAACAGACTCCCTTGAGTAGTTGTTCAACTGGTGAGATAAATGAATCTTAGCACTGGGTTTTCAGCACAAAAAGAACTCAAAGTCTATTCAAATTTCTTGATGCTGCCCCTCCTCCATGCAGGATCTGAAAAGTAAGCGTAACCCTCGCCTGGTTCCGTATGTTCTGCTGGATGAACGTACCAAGAAGTCAAACAGGGACAGCCTGCGGGAGGCTATCCGCACTCTGATTGGCTACGGGTACAATATTGAGCCCTCGGACCAGGAAGGCGGTGAGTTTCACTAATGAAAATAGTTCAAATTATACAGTGCATAATAAAATACTTCGTACAAAGAATAAAGATAAAAAATTATATCCTGAGATGGGATTTTGCCACCCTTGTGCCATTTAGAGTGAAAGAGAATAGCATATGAAATTGCTGTTTTTAACTGCACCAACTGGGTTTTTTTTTTTTGCAATTAATATTTCCATTACTTGTTATTATTTATTTAAGGAGTTTCTGGTGATACTTACACTATGACTGTCCCTTTTGCCCATTAGGACAAGTCACTGAGAGGCTCAGCATTGATAAGATCCGCTTCTTCAGAGTAGAGAGAACGTATGCAGTGAAGACTGGGAAGTGGTACTTTGAATTTGAGGCCGTTACTGGCGGAGACATGAGAGTGGGCTGGGCCAGACCTGGGTGTAAGCCAGATGTGGAGCTTGGCACAGATGAGCTTGCTTTTGTCTTTGATGGATACAGGGTAAGCTGTCAATCAAAACTAATCCCTACAGTGTATTGCTATGGGTCAAATTCATGTAGATTACTCAAAAAAGGACTTATCCAATCAGTAAAATAGTTGCTCACATTGTATGTATAACATATGTGTTTCCATATGTCTGGATAGGGCCACTGTCTGAACATGGGCAGCCGGTTATTTGGGCGTTGCTGGCATGCTGGGGATGTGGTGGGCTGCATGATCAACATGGAGGACAAATCCATGATCTTCACTCTTAATGGGGAGATCCTGATCACCTCCAAGGGCTCCGAGCTCTGCTTCACGGATTTTGAAACTGAGGATGGTGAGAAAGAGCATTTATAAATGTGGCTGTGTTGCTAAAAGTCAGGCAGCGTCAGACTGATAAAGTGATTGAAAAGGGAGTTGTTGAGCACATATCCTTGCCATCCTCCACTTGTCTTTTAATAAAGCCTTCACATGCGGAGCAGAGAGCTTTATCCTAGAGTGATGACAGTGGTGATATAAGTTAAAAATAAGTGGCACCCTTTAATGAGATCAGGCGTATTTGAAGTGCCACTTGTAAATTGCCTTTTTGCAAAAGCTGCATTGATGTTCCATCCCTCCTGCTGTGCATTCTTAAAGACTTTATTCTCTCCTCCCTCTCCCACTTTGCTCTTCCCCCTTTCGTCTATATTTCCTTTGTCTGTTCTTCAGGATTTATTCCAGTGTGTAGCCTCGGACTGACTCAAGTGGGCCGTATGAATCTGGGGAAGGATGCTAGCACCTTCAAGTACTACACCATGTGCGGCTTGCAGGAGGGATTTGAACCATTTGCTGTCAACATGAATCGAGAGGTCACGATGTGGTTCAGCAAGCGTCTGCCTACTTTTGTCAACGTGCCGAAGGACCACAACCACATCGCAGTAAGAAAGACAAAACTGTGAAATTGTTAAAATGACTGAATTGGTCAGACGATGGATGCAGAGAATGTCTTCCTGTTTTGCAGGTAACCAGGATTGACGGCACCATCGACAGCCCTCCTTGTCTTAAAGTCACCCACAAGACGTTTGGGACCCAGAACAGTAATGCTGACATGGTGTTTTGTCGTCTCAGCATGCCTGTGGAGTTCCACTCCTTCTTCAAGTCCAGTCCTGTGGTGGACATGAATGGTGTTCACGAGGAAGAAACTCTTAAAGTTAAACACAGGTGCTGAACTTGGCAAAAAAAAGCTCTTCTGCAGGAAAATGACTATCAGGAAATGAAGCGGATATTTACATCAAGCCAATTTCACTTTTAAAAAGTTGTTCAAAGGAATGGTGATGTGGCTATCAGACATGTTAGCTGCATGGTAATGACTTTTTGAATATGGTTTCTGATAGATATCCATTGAGATCTGTGAGGCACAGCGATGAAAGTAGACGAGTGGACTACAGTAGCATCACTACGGTACAGAATAAACATCCTTTTGTAGGTGTTGAAACTAAATGCATGTTCAATGTTGGCTAAGTGTCTCTTCTCTGTTTTGTTACAGTACTACCACTCAGTGAGGGTCTTCGCAGGTCAGGACCCTACTTGTGTGTGGGTTGGGTGGGTTACCCCTGACTACCATTACTATAGCAACAACTTCAACCTCAGCAAGAATCGAACAGTGACTGTAACCCTGGGTGATGAACGTGGGCGAGTCCACGAGAGGTGATGATGTTTGTGTGTAATAAAAGCTGATGATTACTGTTAACTACTAATCCTGTAAAGATTTTTATGTCTGCTTATGACTGACAGTGTGAAGAGGAGTAACTGCTACATGGTGTGGGGTGGTGATGTTACCAGTGCTTCTCACGGCTCTGGTCGCAGCAATGTGGATCTGGAGATCGGCTGTGTAATAGATTTGGCCACTGGCCTGTTGACATTCACTGTCAATGGCAAAGAGATCTCCACATCCTACCAGGTACTCCATACATAGGCTGTCCAAGCAAGAATAAAAATATTACTATGTTCCTCTATAATCAAAAGAAACAAGCAAATGTGTTAAGGGATGCAATCAGAAAATTATGCTCTTGCATTGATAAAAAGCAAATTTACACTGTCCAAGGTCCTGAACCACCCCTCGTTTCTTTATATTTTGCTAGGAAAATGGGAAATGGGTACAACGATTTGCTGAAACGTGAAAAAACAAGTGGAAATACAGTATATAAGGCAAAAACAGAGTTTGCACAATTCTAACAAGCTTGAAAGTCAATTTGGTCTGACCAGCTTTATTCTTCAGCACAGCCTGAACTCTCTGAGGCAGCTTGCTGGTACTTTCTTTAAGTAGTCTTCAGGAATAGTTCTCCAGGCTCTCCAGGACATCCAAAGATCTTTTCAGACACTGGCTTCCTTTTAGTAAATGGTAATTAGTGTTCAGTATCTTGTCCAAGTATACTTTGGCATGCACATTGGAGGGGTCAGGGAACAGTGACCTGCTTTGCTACCTGAGCTACAGTCACCCTTTTGCTCCCTTCTCTGTCAAGATGATCCCACACTGTTTCAATAATGTTAAAGTCTGTGGAGGCCAGTCAATGACAGATAGTGTTCCACTGTGTGTTTTTCTATCCAGGTATGCTTTTACTGCATTGGCAGTGCGTTTGGGATCATTGTCATGCTGAAAAATGAAGCTGTTGTCAATCAGACACTTTCCAGATGGTATTGCATGGTGGATTAAAAGCTGACGGTACGTTTCTGCATTCAGAATTCCCTCAGTTTTGACAAGATCTCCAACCCCACAGCCTGAAATCAAACCATGACAGAGCATCCACCATGTTTTACAGATGGCTGTAGACACTCACTGCTGTACCTCTCTCCTGACCTCCTGTACATATTGATGACAATGTGAGCTAAAAATTTCAAATTTGGATTCATATGCCCATAAGACCTGATGTCACTGATTTTTCAGTCCCTTTCTGTTTTTTTTTTGGGGGGGGGGTCTTTTCATAGATTCAATTAAAGAAATGGGAAGAAGTTAGGTGTTTTGTGACACTCTGCCAGTAACAAAGCGCCTAAAGATACAATTTAAAATTTGTTCTTCGCTAAGTTCTTATGTGTAGACATAACACCGGTTCATCCCTTGTGTTAGGTGCCTTTTTTATCCTTGCATGAGTCATAGGTCAACAGTTAAGTGTTAACCTTCAGAAAGCCTGGAGGAATGTTACTCAAAACCAATTTAAAAATCTTAAAAGAAAGATGGATCCTTGGAAAAATAAATAAAGAAATGAGGGTCGGTTCACATTCAGGGTCTCTTTGAGCAGTCATAAACAAGTCCCACGACTCCTACTTTTGAATCACTCCTTGGAATTCCTGTTCTGATCACCTTCACTTGCACGTCTCCATTGCGCCCTGGAAATGCTTCCAGCCTAATGTGCGTTTTTTTTTGGGGGGGGGTTAGGGTTAAAGTTTTTTTTTAGGGCCCTATTGTAATTGCTTCGTTTATTATTTTACTTTGAGACTGTGAATACTGCTGTTTGGTCTCTGGGTCAGAGTTCTCATCAACACTGGTGGTCTTTGACAGGGTCACATCAGTTTGAGACAAAAGTTGTTGTTTGATGATGATAGCAAAATCACAGATGTGCAAGTGGTCAGAGGTGGATGTTCAGGGAGCAATAAAAGGAAGCAGAAGCACAAGGAGCTGGGCATGAAGGGATTAGCAGCCAAATTTAAATATGTCAGTTCGCACCTTATTGATTAGCCTGTGATACCACTTTCTGATTGGCTGAGCATTGCCTAACATGTTAGTCAGCGATGACTCATGGCCATAAGTAGTACAGACTATGACTTGGTGTTGGCTCTCACTGCGGTATTGTATCACTTCCTGTTCCTGTTTCAGAGCACAGTGGTGTTTTGGTGTCTGTTAGCTGGTTAATTTGTATACGTCGATTTATCTGGATAATTGCATATTTCACTGTAATCTTCACCTGCTTTATATAGAGCACACTCTTTGCTTAAATACCAGTATTCTCATTATTCACTTTATTCGTTTTTTAGAAATTCGCTAGCTTAGCGCAGCTAGTAGCTTAGCTCTTAGCGGACTCACTAGTAGCATGGCTTCCTCTCCTGTCCCTCCTGCACTTTCCTGCTCTGAGTGTCACATATTTAGTTACTCCTCGGCCTCCTTTAGCAGTAATGGTACTTGTAATAAATGTAGTCTGTTTGTAGCTCTGGAGGCCAGGCTTTCTGAATTGGAGACTCGGCTCCGCACCCTGGAAAATCCTATAGCTAGCCAGGCCCCTGTAGTCGGTGCGGACCATGGTAGCTTAGCCG
>JAMQGT020009331.1:0-23460 GCA_024447675.2 Pterophyllum scalare | reverse complement strand
TGGGAGACTTCAACTCTCACGTGGGCAATGACAGTGAGACCTAAAGGGGCGTGACTGGGAGGAACGGCCTGCCCGATCTGAACCCGAATGATGTTTTGTTATTGGACTTCTGTGCAAACCACAGTTTGTCCATAGCGAACACCATGTTTGAACATAAGGATGTCCATAAGTGCACATGGCACCAGGACACCCTAGGTCGCAGGTCGATGATCGATTTTGTAATAGTATCATCAGATCTGCGGCCGTATGTTCTGGACACTCGGGTGAAAAGAGGAACTGATCACCACCTGGTGGTGAGTTGGATCAGGTGGCAGGGGAAGATGCTGGACAGACCTGGCACACCTAAACGTATTGTGAGGGTGTGCTGGGAACGCCTGGCAGAAGCCCCAGTCTGGGAGATCTTCAACTCCCACCTCCGACAGAACTTCAACAGCATCCCGAGGGAGGCAGGGGACATTGAGTCCGAAGGGACCATGTTCCGCACCTCCATTGTTGAGGCTGCTGCTCAGAGCTGTGGCTGCAAGGTGGTTGGTGCCTCTGGTGGTGGTAACCACCGAACTAAATAGTGGTCACCGGAGGTGAAGGGAGCCATCAAGCTGAAGAAGGAGTCCTATTGGGCTTGGTTAGCCTGTGGGACTCTGGAGGCAGCTGACAGGTATTGGCAGGCCAAGCGGAATGCAGCTCGGGCAGTGGCCAAAGCAAAAACTCGGGTGTGGGAGGAGTTCGGTGAGGCTATGGAAAAAGACTTTTGGACGGCATTGAAGCGATTCTGGCAAACCGTCAGGCGACTCAGGAGGGGAAAGCAATGCTCCACTCACACGGTTTATAGTGCGGGTGGGGTGCTACTGACTTCAACGGAGGCTATAGTCGGACAGTGAAAGGAATACTTCGAGGACCTCCTGAATCCCACTGACATGCCTTCTGTAGTGGAAGCAGAGTCTGGGGATGAGGGAGATGACTTGCCCATCACTGGGGGTGAGGTCACTGAGGCAGTTAAACAACTCCTTGGTGGCAGGGCCCCTGGGGTGGACGAGATTCTCCCTGAGTTCCTGAAGGCTCTGGATGTTGTAGGGCTGTCTTGGTTGACACGCCTCTGCAACATTGCGTGGAGATCTGGGGCAGTGCCATTGGCTTGGCAGACAGGGTGATGGTCCCCATCATTAAGAAGGGAGACCGGAGGGTGTGCTACAACCTTCGGGGGATCACACTCCTCAGCTTCCCCGGTAAGATCTAAGCCAGGGTGCTGGAAAGGAGGGTCCGCCCGTTAGTCGAATCTCGGATTCAGGAGGAACAATCCGGTTTTCGTCCTGGTCGCGGAACGCTGGACCAGCTCTTTTATCCTCTCAAGGATCGCAGTTCGCAGTGGAACGGTTCGCAGCCGAGTGTGAAGCGGCTGGCATAAGAATCAGCACCTCTAAGTCTGAGGCCATGGTCCTCAGCTGGAAAAGGGTGGAGTGCCCTCTCCGACTCAGCGACGAATTCTTGCCCCAAGTGGAGGAGTTCAAGTATCTCGGGGTCTTGTTCACGAGTGACAGGAGAAGGGAGTGGGAGATCGACGACCAATCGGGGCTGCTTCTGCAGTGATGCGGACGCTGCACCGGTCTGTTGTGGTGAAGAGGGAGCTTAGTGTAAAAGTGAAGCTCTCGATTTACCGGTTGATCTATGTTCCTACACTCACCTATGATCACGAGCTTTGGGTAGTGACCGAAAGAATAAGATCTCGAATACAAGCGGCAGAAATGAGTTTCCTTTGAAGGGTGGCTGGCCTCTCCCTTAGAGATAAAGTGAGGAGTGCAGCCATCCGGGAGGGGCTCAGAGTAGAGGTTCTGTAAAGGCTCCTTACTAATGTACTGCCTTCCTTTTCTTTTTTACATTTTCAGCTACTTAGTTTAACATAGTTGTACTCACAAACACTCTAAATTTTAAAATGATTTATTTTTCCATGCAGATTGAGACAATAGGTGATGCCTACTGTGTGGCAGGAGGACTTCACAAGAAGGTTGATAGTCATGCAAAGCCAATTGCACACATGGCTCTGAAGATGATAGAACTTTCTGAGGAAGTGTTGACGCCTGATGGTAAACCAATCAAGGTGAGTTTTCATTCATTTTTCATCTTGCATGTCTTCTAATAATTTCATTTCAGTAACAGTGTCTGTTTATTCTCTCCTACTCTGCATCCCTAACCTTTTTTTCCCTGCCATTTATCTAGTCTTGGCATAGAAGGCTGTCTCCATCTCTACCTGAATAAGCTACATACAGTTTGTCCTTGTACACTTGGTTGTTTTGCATGCTGCACCTGAGTCTGTACCTAAGTTTATGCATAAAATGTATCATGTGGGCATGTAATTGTACAGTTGTACAGTAATACTGAAAGGTAAAGTGTGTGTGTTGAATTGGTTGTTATCAAAATAACTTAAGCCAATCTGAACTTCTCCTGTAAGTTTGTGGATGAGGCTCTTTGTCTCTCCTTTTCCCAGGGAAGATATTGACATTCCCGACATTTTGGTTTCTATAACCGATTGCGATCAGTCAGTTACTTGCTGAGCTGAATTACAAATCTTCCCATATGCTCTCTGGTTATCAATTGTAACTACATGGCAGTTTTAACAATGACTTTATTCACTGGCTACATGGCCCTGCATGCAATATAGTGCATGCGGTTGTTTCCCCATGATCTTCATCAGTCTAATATTTTCCTTTTCTCTGATTCATCCACTTCTGACAACATGAAACCTTAGTTTGTGTGCACCATTCACTGAGCTGCCACTGCACTATGATAATGCTTTCTTAACAAGTTTAGCTTCAATCTTCTTTTTTTTTTGTTAGGTGTCCTGTGCCAGTCATAATAATTGTGTCATCTATAATCATAAACAAGACTTTATGGGATTTTAATAGCAAACAATACCAAAAGCAGAAAAAGAAAACTGAAAAGATGACTCTATTTTTGAAGATGTTTGTGGTGTCCTTTAATTGCCAAGAGATTTTCTTGGCATATTACCACCCTTAAGCCAGGCACTGAAGACTTTATTTAGAAGTCCTGTGAATTAGCCAACTATTGTGAAGCTTTGGAGTTCATGTTTAATTTGAAAATTTCATCAGCCAGTTAGCATTATTAACAAAATAATTAAGACGCTCAGTGCCTTTCTTGAACAAGAAGCATAAATGCAATGCACATTTTAGTGATTTCAACATTTGTGATAAAATATAGCACTGTGGTTCTGTAGTCAATCTCTTTTATTTTTAATGCAAAAAGATTCCAACTTCAGTAGTGAGCTACTAGTGGGCTTTCTTTCCCTTTATGCCAGGTCTTATGCATGAGTTTGTTGTATTTGACTGACATTATTTTTGCACGTTGTTGCATTAAAGGAACATTTAATACAGTTTTCTTGCCAGAGGAATACAATATATATGTCAGGGACAGTGGCTGAAGCTACAAGGTGGGCACAAATGCTGACAGGGACAAGGGAACTGAGACTATTTACAAAGTTTATTATGAACACAAAACCAGTTGAGTTCAGCAGTGGAGTAAATCTTGTCTTTTTGTTTATTCATTCATTTTGGCCATTGTTCATACAATATGACTGGCAGGTCTGACAGGCAGGAAGGAAAGAGTAAGAAATAAGGGGGCAGAGCTAGATACACACACACACACACACACACACGCACACACACACACACACACACACACACACACACACACATATATATATATATATATATATATATATATATATATATATATATATATATATATATATATGTACTGGTGTTGTGGGTGTTGACCCATCATCAGATCATCATTTACTATTGCTCAGATTCACAGTTACAAAATTAAAGTTAGTTTATGGAAGTCTGACTGTACTTTTAAAAACCTTTTGAATGGCATATGGCTTCAAGGAAATAAAGGAAGGAAAGCTGCAGGAAATGATGAGTACAATATATTAAGTAGGAAAGGAAGGAACGAGTCACGAAGAAGCGAACCGAGTTTCAACCTCTCATGTTAATTTAGTGGAATAAAAAGGAAAGGGGAATGATTTATTTATGTCAATCCTTAGTCCAGTCACTCTGAAGGTCACCCAGTGCTCTTAGGATGCAAAAGTAGCTTTGCAGGCTTTGCTGTATTAAATCATATTACAGGGTGAGGTTTTTTTTTTTTTTTTTTTAAAGCTGGTAATGCTTTGATACTCGGTATTTTTCTCATTATAAACAACCAAACAAATAAAAAAAATCCCAAATACCAAATATTGAGTACTGGGTACTTCTGGTTTAGTAACATTTTGCAAAACACAAGCTAAATTAGCTCTTTCCTTCAAAGAAAGAAAAAAACATATTTGTGACTTTTACACTTCAAAAACAATAAATGTAGAGAGCCACAGAGAAGAGATAAGAGAGGCTAAGATGGAGAAATGCTGAATAACATGCAGGATGCTGTTCTGTGTACTGCATGCTCCTAACATTGTCCATCCATCTTGAAATAGAAAGGCCTTGCCAAGCATTTTTGGCCTGCTCTCATGCTCTTTCACTTTCTCTCCCTGTTTTCCTCTTCCCTTCTTTATCTTTCTCCTCCTCCTCCTCACCTCCCCTCGTCCTCCTCCTCTGCAGCCTGACTTAAACTCCCTTCTTTCATTTTTACCTCTTCTTTCTTACTTTACATCCCCAAATGTAGTCTTGTTCTGCTTTTCTGTGTTTTGCACTTTTTGTAATGCTCTCCTCCTTATCTCTCATCACTTTATGTTGGCATAAAGATATTCAACACTCCACCATGACAAATGCTGTTCAGTGAGTGCACTCAGCTTCAGCCAATGCTGCACTGTTATGCAAACTAACATGAGAGCTGTGAGAGAGGAGTGAGAGAAAATGTTTAGCCAGAGAGAAGACTGAGCAAGTGATCTAGTGACACAGAGAAATATATTGAGTGAGATGTCAAGAGAGATGCATGTATAGAAACCAAACATTGTACTGTATGTTGTTTTTTTTAAAATCTATATTATCGCTTCACTTACAGACCTATGCCATGATCTGTACGTATGTGCGTGCTTGTGTGTATGAGTGGGTGTATGAGTAGGTGAGCAGGTGTGAATGTGAGTGATGTAGTGCTTGTTGCCGCTAACAGGAGCTGTGCCCAAACCTCAGCTCTGTTAGCGCTCTCTGAATGTGGGCTTGTATTCAAATTAAACAATTATTATTCTTTTTATGTTATACATTCATACTTTTAAATGATCCCTTTTCTGGCTCATTCTCTGTAAACCCTAGAGATGATTGTGTGGGAAAAGCTCAGTAGAGCAGCAGTTTCAGAACCGTGCCACATTCAAAGTCACTTAATTCACCTTTCTTCTTCATTTTGATGCTCAGTTTGAACTTCAGTGGGTCATCTTGACAATGTCTACATGTCTAAATGCACTGAGTTGCTGCCATGTGATTGGTTGTTTAGATATTTGCTCTCAAGAGCAGTTGAACAGGTGTACCCAATAAAGTTTCTGTTTTTATTCATATTTTACGCAGCTTTCTAACATTTCTGGAAACAGTGTTGTACTCTTACTCCCATACAAGTTACATGTAAAAAGATTATAATTACTACATTATAAGCAGGCCTAGACTGTGGGTTTTAATGCATCAACAAAGGAGGAAATCTAATGATTATATTAGTTATTGGCTAAGTCTTTATATTAGCAATTGTTAACAATTGCTAATTAATAATAAATTCAACTTTAGTAGTATTTTTCTGTTATCAAAAAGATTAAAATGATAATGCTATAATTCATCTTGCATTGCCATTAGTTTGTGCAATATAAAATAACTTTCTGAATTATATATTTCATTATGTAATGTATCATAACTCATAAGAGAGCGTCTTTGGGTGTCTTGAAAAGCGCTATATAAGAGTAAGGCATTATTATTATTATTATAAGAGAGAGAATAACAATGCACAGTTTTGTGATTTATACCACCACCCCCACACTCCACCCTGCCTGCCTGCTCATCCATTCTATAAAACTTGACAATGACCATCCAATTAGTAAAAATGATCAGGTATTAAATATAAAGTGTTACCTGTTAGGGATTAATCTGTTAGGAATTAACCTCTAACAGACTTTTTTTTTTCCAGTTTCAAAGTCTAAAAAATTGTTTCTCCTGTTCTTTTTTATTTATTTTTTTTTCCCTCAGAGCACATGGTAGCATCATTCAGATTGCTTCTTTTGTCTCACCAACAATCAAAAGCCTAAGACATCCAGTTTTACAATAGAATAAAGGGATCATCGCAAAGCATATTTAAGAGGCGGGAGCCAGTATGTTCCTTGAGATGTGTGACTTTTTTGATGATTGATTAATCAACTAACTCGTTCAGAATTAAAAATCTGGCTTACCTTTGTTTGAGTATTTCTGTAGTTGCATTTAGAGCTCCCATTTTCTTAGGTACATTTAGCAAAAACTATGTAGTCTAACACAATAATAACATGAAGGTAGTACCTGTTTTTTGTTGAAACTGTTTAGGTGCCTAGATTCAGATAATGTCGTAGGGTCTATACCTTCTGAGATGACTGGTTATATAAATGAAACTGAATTGAGCTTGACTCTTTTGGAGGTTGTGTGTTGTAGTACTATGGTACTATATTGTATTATCCTTTCTGATATTTTCTATATCATTAAGGCAGTTACCTTAAATTAGTTTTACCTCAACTTACAAACTGGTGAATGAGTGTATGAAAACTAGCATTCACTCTGTAACAACAACTCCCTCATCTCTGCGTCTACCCGTCTGTCTCTGTCTTTGTGTTTCTGTCAGCTTGGCCAGAGGCTAGAATGCGATTGGTTGCCTGTGCTGCTGCACCATTTGCTCTTTGACTCACTGAAGGCCATGTGCTATGGATGCTGACTCACAACAAAAAGGGAGGGGAAGAGTGTATGAGTTTTTACTGTGTCTGTGTTTTGAGACTGAGAAAGAAAGAGAAGTGTGGGCGCTCGATGTAGATTTGTTTGTGTGTGTGTGTGTGTCTGTGAGTGCTTGTCTGTTGTAGAGACAGACAAGTACATGGCCATCTGTAAGCAGTTTAGCTACAAAAATAGGTCATACTATTGCACTTAGCAGCACCTTTCTCCGGTGCTTTCTGTCTCTCTCGTTTCCTTTGTCTCTTGTCCTGTGCTGTCAAGGTGTTGCTATCTAATAATAGGTTTATTTTGTCTCCCTCTCCGTTGTCTTTCAATCTGTCTTTGCTCCTTCTCTTCTCGCTACCCCACTCGCCTCTTGTTGCTATGACTACCATGCACTGTGCTGGAATGCACTGTGTGGCATTGATTACAAAGGTGAGGAGATGCTCAAAACAGATCTACTGAGTTCTACTGTAGGCATTATGAAGCACCTAGAATAGAACTCTACGGAAGCATCCGGCAACACCCTAGATGGTGGTTTGTCCCACTCTTGCTGTCAAAGAGCCAAGCAGCAGCTGAACCAGAAGACATATCAGCCAATCATGCTGTTGCAATGATGCAACAATCGAGTTTCACAACAGTATAGTGGCGGCTGTATCTACTTGTTATTGTAGTAACGATGTAGGTAAGCGTACTTAACAAATGTCCTGGCTAACTGTATCAATAATGTGAACTGGGATGGCAGGATGTACTGTCATCGGATTAGCAATATTAATGGTGTTGGCCCTCAGGATTTTACAGTTTACAATCATTCCAGGTTATTAGATAGAAAAATAAAAAATAATAGTTTAAGCTATATCCAAGGTAAAAAGGAAATAAGCAAAAAATATGTGACAAACAGTTTTGAGTGAATTTCAGTTATAAACAACTTGATAGATAGGAGTGAGTAAGGCCTCAGTCATGGAGCTCTAGAGAGCAGCTGGTAATCACATGGCAACCTCCCGTCTCTTGGGAAAAATATGTATTCCCCAATCAGCTGACAAGTTGTTGCTGGCTATTGCTGGCTATTGCCAGATAAAATTGTTGTGACAAGGGTGACATCTTTGTCATTGCTTTGGTAGTTTGCATGGAAGACAAAGATTTGTCTACAAACACCAAGAAGTTGTGAAGGTTGGAAAAAGTGTGGTGCCAACGTGAAGCAGAGACCATTCGCTTTCAGAGTAAAGGTTGTCCCTCACTCCTGCAAGCAGCGGGTTTCAAAAGGCCGAATTTGTACTTTGAAGGCAAACAGTCTCCATTTTCTGGATTTCTGTCTTCCCTGCAAATTACAGACAACTGTGGCAATGTGCAAGAGACGAAAGGAATTGTAAGGAGGTTTTTGGTGCAGCACCATTTACCTACCATATGCCATACCAATTTTACTGCACTGTTGATCACCTGAGTTGTTTTGGACAATGTACAGTTCTCAAGGTCTTTCCAAAATGTGCATTACCAAGATTGCTGCTGAGTGTCGAGACTTGGTTATGAAAAGATGGTTCTTGGTTCAACTGGCTTTTGTGGGGAGTGTGTGTATGCAAAGACAGACACGCATACACACCCCTACAATGACTTTCCACCAAGTAGCAAAAATAAATGGTCAGTTGAGTGACCATGTATTGCAGTGATGGCCAGATAGCTTTCACTCCAGCCTCCAGCTATTTATAGATTCTTGCTTCAGCCAGATTATAATACGAAAACCGTGTTGCTGCCATGCGTCTGTACCAAGTGGAGATGGAATCAATTATTTATTTGATTAATTTCCCTCTCATGCTGGTGCTATTTTAAGATTTTCATCTCTCTAAAAATCTGCTACCACAGGATATCAGATTAGATAATAACATCCACACTAATATGGAAGTATGATTACCACACTACAGTTTCCATTTATCGGATCAATGCACACAAGATAGCCTTTGTACTACAGGATAGGCAGCACACGAATTAATGGCATCAGCTTGGTTCAGCAGGGAAATCTAATTTATGAGCATTCACAACAGTGGCAGGTTTGTTTACTCGTTTTAGGGGCAAGGCTGAGTTCAGTTTGGGCACAATTCATATCATTTTCCTCTGAACTTTGATGCGGATGATAATATTCTTTGGACTGTAAACAGACTGAAGCAAAGCAGATGTATAACTTCCATTTTCATGCCGTACATGTGTGTTTCCAAGATGTGTGCATGAAATCCTGTTTAAACTGTTTTTTTTCCTTCTTCTTTTTTTAAATCCTCTATATAGTCATTGCCCTAACATGTCTCTTTTTTCTTCTCCCACCACCTTTTTCTTTCTTTCCTTTCTCTCTTAGCTAAGGATAGGCATTCACACAGGCTCGGTGCTGGCAGGGGTGGTCGGGGTTAAAATGCCACGTTATTGCTTGTTCGGGAACAATGTGACGCTTGCCAGCAAGTTTGAATCGGGAAGCCATCCCAGGTGTATCAATGTTAGTCCCACAACGTATCTGTAAGTATCTCTGATAAATGTTACATACAAATGCATTGCATTGAGACTAAGACATACAGAATGTCTTTTTCTTTTTGACCATGTGGTGTATACAGAGCTGTGTTACATACAGTACATTAGGCTATAAAAATATACACCCTCACAGACCTTTTATTTGGTGTTACTATTTTAGTGTGACTCATTATTCAGTCACATAGTGTGATGCTTTTTGTATTCAAATACATTTTTACGTGACCTCTGTTTTATGCATTTTAATCAAAGTTCTCTCATTATCTTCTCTTTTCAACAGACTGCTGAAAGACGACCGCTCTTTTTCATTTGTCCCTCGTTCAAGGCTGGACCTCCCAGAGAATTTTCCCAAAGAGATCCCAGGGACTTGTTACTTCCTGGAGGCGGGGACATCCCACAGCCACGCCTCGCTGACCAGCTCTCGCTCCGCTCCGCCTGCCTCTATGAGGAAAGTCTCCTACAGTATTGGGACCATGTTTCTAAGAGAAACAAGTTTGTAGAGCCCGTACGCAGACCAGGTTACACAGTTAATTATTATGTCAGTGACTGGATTTGAACTTGTGCAGGAATCCACTTACACAGATCTTTGGATATGCAAATGCATTATTTAAGAAAAACTTTGATTCAGACCTGTGGGATGGCCTGTATGAATGGAACTTAGAAAAGACTTTCATTATAAGTGAAAAAGAACAACATGCCCTCATCTCCTCTCAGCAAGGGAGATACGGTTCAAAAGACTTAAGGAACAGCTACTGCGCTAGTCTCACATGGACCCTCCTCCAGGGAAGTGTACTGATGGAATCAATTAGCAGAGAAACCTTAATATAAAACTTCATGATCTAGGTGGATTCCTCAGCTCCAGAGTAGGTATATATCTCTCTTTCTCTGACCTGTGTCTAAACATGGGAATGCTTGGGAAAAGCCTGGAGAGACCAAAAACATGACCGGCATTGCACTCAATAGTAATGGAACTGCTTAAATTGAACAAATCCACTTTCCATTAACAAACTGGGCCCTGAGGATAAACTCAGATTAATTTTTCAAGATGGCAACATTGCCATAAATGTTTGCTGTGCATCATGGCCTCTATTACAAGGAAGACCACAAATGGATAACAACACAGCACCCCTTCCTCCCCTCGCAGTTGACCCTATATAATGTCACGCTTTACCAAACATACTTCTAACAACTGCTGCTTGTTATATTAGAAAGCATCAACCTAGGATGAGTGGATTGTGGTGGGGAGTTACAAATGAGAGGTGCAAAGGAGACGATTTAGGGGTCATCCGAGGACAAAAGCCAAAACCACAAGTATTAGGCTGATCTTAGAATCTTGTCTGCTTCTAACCCACTGAAAACTATAACCAACCCAAGTCCAACCATTTCATTGCATATTTTATGTATAGGTCTGAAAATTATTCCCAGCTCAGTGCCTTTTTATTGCTCAAATCTGGACAAATATAAGATGAATTGACTTTAAATATTTGGACAAAAAATAAAACAAGACAACTTATAAAACATAGGGATCACTTAATTTATCTCATGTTTTAATATGTGTTATGAATTTTTTTTAAAATGGTGAATCACGTGAAAGGGAGGATGACGTGTGCCAATGGTTTTCAACCACATTTGAAGTTGTTGTGCATTTGGTTTTTGAATAGTAATGAATGGCTGGTAATCAAGCCTTCTTTAAAGATTAAAATTCAGATATTTTGAATTTGTATTCACCTGATTATGTCCAGATCCAATATTACACACTAAATAGTACTTATAATGCAGAACTGTGCCAAATTATACACTTAGTCATAGTATGCATACTTTATACAGTTCATATTTACACACATAACCTGTTTTATCTACATTTAATTTTAATATGCACTATACAATTCTACTAGCCCAATGCAGGTGTAACCACCAGGTTTCAGATTAAGTAGTAGTCTTGAGTATGATTTGCTCAAGAAAATCAAGCGATGTCAAGCAAATTCATCTGTGATAGTCTTCATAAATGTTCGTCATGCAGCAGGAACTGAAGATTTGAAGATGGATAGTCTGTTTATTTGATGGACTGGGCACATTTGGTTATTTTTTTTTTACAGTATTATGAGTTATTCTCCAGTGCTGCCATTGTTCTTAATCAGTCAAGTAAAAATCAAATGTGTTTATATCAAATATTTAATGGTTGACTAGGAATAAAAACATTATTGTAAGGGGTATTAGTTTCCATTATATAGAATATTTGATGTTAATTGAAATGTTTTTATTATGATATAAAGTGAACTGAGATAACATCCTAAATGAAATTATTACTAATGGTGAAAAAAAAACCTTGCAAAAGATCTTGGTTATATAAATTCAAATGAGTGATACTCATTGTTGATGCTGTCTTTCTTGGTGTTAAAAAAAAAGTGTTTTCTTTCAGTGGTGACAGCATCACATTGTGGCTGAAATTGCTTAAAAACTAACTTCATAACTAAACTTATAATAACAGCTCATCCAAGAGGAAAATACAGTTCTGGTTTACTCCAGCACAGATTATAATTCATAATTATAATAGGAATAGGATGTTGCAAGTTCACTACACATTGCCAAATGACATTCTTGTTGCTTGAACCCAAGGAGAGCAAATAAAAAGGTGCCAATTTTACATTTAGACACACCAGCACACCAGGTTTTGTTCCTATTTCCGTTATTTTGATGGCTCACTGACACTAGCAGGGACGGAGGACAGTGGCTGTAAAAACAAAACAAAAACAAAATCAGTAGAAAGAAATTCATAAAAAACAAATATCTTATTTTTGCCCTCAAATTAGACTTTCACCAGCATAACTATGTATTGTTTCACACTGGAGGAAATGATGTTAGGAGGGGATTTCCTTTTGAACTGCCAGTGTTTGAGTCTCAGATGGCAGTAGCTTTGGAAAGGTAGAATGGCTTGCACATGTGCATCGTGTTCTGTAACAGTTCACAGAAAATTGTAAGTATATTTTCAGAATTTTCTTTTCCGCATACACACCACAGTCTTATCCAGATTTCCTGTTAACAAAAATACTAATATAACCATTTTTCTAAATTGCAAACTATGCAGTAGAGTGCTTAAATTGGCTAGACAAGAAATACATCAGTCAAACATATGGAAGTGTAGCTTTCTTGCCTATAAAGAATATTACAAATTTCAAACACAAAGAAAAAAAAGGTTCATTAACTTGAAACTAGGTGCCATTGCTTAGTGGGACGGCTTTGTACTCTTAAGCTTAGAGAGATTATCTTCATTTAACGACATCTTTCAACTTAAAATTAAGTCAGTAGATTATTTTGTGTAGGGTGTGGCTACACATTTTAGAAGACAGCATAATATTGGTCTACTTTGTGGCAATAAAGTGAGAAAATCTTTCCAGATCCATCGAGTCCTTTTGTGTGATATATAGAGAACCAGAATCTGCAGTAGCCATCTGAGGCATCAGCAAAACATGCATCCTGCATATGTATACATTAATGGTTCAGAAATTTCTGTTTACATAAACGCTGTCACTACCACAGAAAAGTAACTTGTGCATGAGACAAACACATTTCATCAGGTCTTCCAAAGTTGAGGGAAGTCTGCCTTTAAGGCCAGCGAAAGTTAAAAAGTGGTTATCTTTGCTTGACCATAAAATGTAATTTCACAAACATTTGAGGCAAGAAAGGTCATTTTTAAAATGGTACCTCAAGTGTCTTTAAATTCTATATAAAATCTTGTATTATCAGTGCATTCAGTATTGCAAAGACACAACCACTGGATTGTATCGACCAGTAAAAAAAACAAATCCCTGAATTACCTTAAGGGTCTCACAGGTTAGGTGGACCACTGTTAAGTGTATTTGACAACTTTGTTACTGAGCCTGCGGTGAAGTTTTTGCAGGGCAGGCTTTCGCATACAGCTGTCATCCTGGCGATAATGCATAGATGAATTAATGTATACTTGATAAATCTACTGTAGCATAAATGTAGAGCGGCGTCGTTTTACACTTGACTTCAGCAGTGCCTAAATTTTGCTGGTGGGCTAAATAAAGGATGTTACACCAGCGTTACACCCATACAACTTGTGTCCAGTGCTCACGTCTCCAAGTCTGTAAATTCTTGGCATCATAATAAACGTTTGGCCTGCTCTAACAAGTCTGTTTAGATGCAGAGGTGGTGCAGGTACTGGTTCTCTACAGTGTTACTCCACTGCACTGCAGTGCAAGTCGGTGACTTACTCATACACAGGCATACTTTAAGGTAACAATGGCAATACAACTGAGCTGTAGTGTATAAGTTGTGTTAAATATTGAACGTGAACAAATGTTGTTAAGTAAGTGTGTGAGGGTTCAGAGTCCAGTGAGACAAAGCCAAATACATCCATGACTTCTCCAGCTGTTGTCTGTGTGCCTGATCGTGTGAGTTTGTGTGTGTGTGTGTGTGTGTGTGTGTGTGTGTGTGTGTGTGTATAAGACAATATGAGATCATACAAACACCATTTAGTATCAAAATCTGTACAATTTAGATTATTTAATATTTTCCAACTGGAAAAAGAAAAAGAAATTTTAAATTGTATTACAGTTATTTTGCAGTTTTTTGGGGGGTGTAATTCCAAAGTGACTTGTGAATTGCAGCAAAAGAAGAATCTTGGCTTCATTGTCCTTATTTTTCTATTTCAGCTTTATACTTTCTGTCATTATGTTTGGTCCATCTAAAAGCAGGCTGGTTTTCACAACACGCCACTGTCCCACAAAATCATCACACCCTGTCTTTTTTTTTTTGCCAAGAACTTAAAAAATATAGACACTTTTGTTACTTTTTCATTCTGTGTTTTACTTTAAATGATTTTGTTTGATGATGCATTTATGAAACATTTTCTTTGAATTAGCATGACAATGCCATTTTTTTAAATAGAAGAATAAAGTTGCTATGTTTTTTTGCAGGACGTTGTTATATACTGTCTTGTTGCCAAGATCAGCTTCATCCCCACTGACTTACAGTACAGAGGGTCAAAGATGATGGGAAACTGGTCTTTATTTGTTTTAATGGCCTCATTTTAACAACAGAAACAAATAGGGGTTGATGCTCGGGTCCACTGAAAGATGTGCATGTCTCTGTTCAGCTCCAACCTTCAAAGAAATTGTAGCTTCCATAGGTTAATTTAACACTAATTAATTATTAAATAATTCATTCCTTTGAAAACCACATTCAAAAAAAAAAAATCTGTGGAGGCTTTTGTACATTGGTGTTTGATGTTGTAAACATAGCAAACTGGCCCTGGACATGAACCTGTTTGACCCTGTTGTTGGAATTAGGCGTGTACTGTACATGGGAGGGGCATGATGACAACTGTTGGTTTCTGATTGACATTAAGGGCACATCTTCTGTCTTATATGATGTAAATAAAAAACACACCAAGTATCTTTAATAAGGAACGAAGCCTGTGGCTGTTACTGTGAATGCATGCGATGAAAAGACGTGACAATGAGTGTGTGAGACAGTGTTTGCATTTGTCTTTGATGAAACTCAAAAACTGTTGCATAGATTCTCATATGATTCTACATAATAATACTGATAATTAGAATGATATTTATTATCATTATAATACAAAACTGACAAAGACTAAAAATGAATGCTTTTGCTTTTATTTAGCTGAATCAGTATTGCTTATGGTATTATTGTTTCAGATCAGTAGTCGCAATGGGGAAACGGTTACAGATGGCTATTGATCATTATGCCACATGAATCAGTCATCAGCAAAATCACAGGTTTTTTTGTACACTTTAATCATCTTACTTTGAATTCCCCTCCTTGTGTTCAGTTTTTCAGGTCTCTAATTTTTTTAGGGTAGCTTCATTTTAGTGGAGAGAGACAGAATATCAACCAAAAATCCAGAAAAAACATTACATAAAAGTTATAGATTAATTTGCGTGTCACTGAGTGAAATAAGTATTTGATCCCAAAGCGAATCATGACTTAGTACTTGGGAGAAACCCTTGCTGGGAAGCACAGCGGTAAGATGTTTCTTTTAGCTGGTCGCCAGGTTTACACACACCTCAGCAGGGATTTTGGCCCACTCCTCTTTACAGAAACTCTCTAAATCTTTTAAGTTTCTTGGCTGCTGCTTGGCAACCTGAAGCTTCAGCTCCATCCACAGATTTTCTATAGGACTGAGGTCTGGAGACTGGCTAGACCACTCTGTGACTTTGATGTGCTTCTTCTTTAGCCACTCCTTTTTTTGCCTTGCCAGCATGTTTTGGTTCATTGTCATGCTGGAAGAACCATCCATGTTCAGTGTTTTGGCTGAAGGAAGGAGGTTCTCGACCAAGATTTTATGGTTCATTTCGTCGTCCATTGGCCCCTCAGTGCAGTGAAGTTGCCGTCTACCCTTAGCAGAAAAACACCCCCAAAGCATAATGTTTCCACCTCCATGCTTGACTGGGAGATGGTGTTCTTTGGGTCATACTCAACATTTCTCTTCCTCCAAAAGGTCAATTTGATGCCAGAGTTTGATTTTGGCTTCATCTGACCACAGCACGTTCTCCCAAGCCTTCTCTGAGTCTCTGAGACTGACAAACTTGACATGGGCTTTTACATTTGCCTTCTTGAGCAGTGGGACCTTGTAAACGCTGGAAGATTTCAGGCATTGTGTGTTACCGGTGGTGTTCTTGGTGACTGTGGTCCCAACTGCCTTCAGCTCATTAACAAGCTCCTCTCATGCAGTTTTGGGCTGACCCACCACCTTTCTCATGATCATCCTTACCCCATGAGGCAAGAGGCTGATGGCCATGTTATATTATTTCCATTTACAAATAATTGCACCTACAGTTGTCACCTTCTAACCAAGTTTCTTGCTGATGGTTTTATAGCCCATTCCAACATTGTGCAGGTCTACAATCTTATCTCTGATATCCTTTAGCAGCTCTTTGGTCTTGCCCATAGTGGTGGAGAAGTTAGAATGGAATAAATTGATTCTGTGGACAAGTGTGCTTTATACACACAACAAGTTGAGATCAGGTGTATCTGTAATTGATTAACTGATTGATTCCAGTCTGTATGCTACATGGGCACACAGCCAATCTGTGGGAGCCAGAATTCTAGCCGGGTTGTTGGGGATCAACTCAATGACATGCACATCAGTTTATAACTTTTATGCATGTGTTTTTCTGGATTTTTTGGTTGATATTCTGTGTCTATCCATTAAAATGATACAACCATAAAAAATTTTATTTTAGAAGTAAGAAAGTAAGAAAACTTACAAATTCAGCAGGAGATCAAATAAATATTTCTGCCACTGCATAGGTATGAATGTGTTTAGCTCTCATTTAGAAGATGAATGATGTGCAACAGTTGGAAAATCATGTCTTAATAACTTCTTCATGCTCCATATTGTTGCTCCCTTCACTCTCTACCCTTCTCAACCACTGAAGCTCTCTCTTTCAAACTGATCAAGCGACACGGAGCCGAGTTTTAATGTTGTGTTTGAAAACAGAAGCTGACAAGTGTAGCATATTACACCTTTAATGATGGTTTAGTTCTGCTCAGATGTCCCAGTATGTTATGACAATGTGACAGAGAACTAGTATGCTCAATATTAGGATCATGCCATTGAATTGGATATAGGTCATGCTCCTGTGTCTCTATATAAATGTCTCCTGTGTAAAAGTCCTATTGGAATGACCAGTACAATCAATAAGCTGAAAGCAGTTTCTGGGGCCATATATGTAACTGCAAAGGTCATTTCATTTGAAGATGATCTCCCTGCTGAATACTTGCAATGGGTTTAAAAGAAAAAGATTGTGCCTCTAAAAGTGCCTGAAGTTGCCATTAATATGTTTTAAAATCTCTAATTTCTTTGTGTCCTGGGTCCTCCAACTCAACAAACTAGCCACTTGCTATGCTCAAAGTACATGCTTTCACTAACTACAAACATATTGTTTACTTTTATTGTGGGCATTACTTGTCTGGTCATATTAAGTTATACTAAGTTATATTAAATATCTTAGTTTAAACAGATGTTTTTTTGTCAAATCAATTGTGATGTAAGCCAACCCATAACCTTGACAAAAAGTCATCAAACTAATCTGATTGTTCAAGGATGCCTTCAAACTGCCAACATTTTCCACCCTACATTTCCATACATGTAATACACTCAGTAATACCAACTGCATGTAACAAAGCAGCATTTTTCTTCTTCTTCTTCTTTTTTTTTTTTTGCCAGTTGTCTGTTATTTTTGTATATTTTTCTGTATAAGTCCACTCAGATATTGCAGTGCCACTGGTAATTTGATAGCGGCTTTGGTTGTAACAGTCAATGAGCATGACAGCCAGAGGCTCGCAAAGTTGTTTTTTTTAATGAATCTTCCAATGATGTTTTTCCTTTCCTTTTATCTTTTCTCCTCTTTCCTCCATCCTTCCAGCCCTTCATCCATCCCTCCTCCCTTTATCTTTCACCCCTCCTTCCATATATGCAAATACACCCCCATTACCCTAATTGGCTCTGGGAGATTTGAATATTTCACATAGGCCATCTTTACTTCTCAGGTGGGTGAATCTGGTCTTTGGCATAACATTGTGCAGGTGCTAATGGAAACACACACACACACACACACACACACACACACACACACACTACAAACAATGTAGGTGTGAATGAGTAAACAAAGGTCATGTTATTTTCACACTGTTCCTGTCGAATTAGCCAAATGAAGCAGGGCTGAGTTATAGAGGCGCTGATAGTATTTGCGGTTCAGCAGGGAGTTGTGATATGGTGGTGTGGGGTGAGGGTTTGCGCATCTGAATCAATTATGTAGTTATTATTCATGGATGCATCTGTAGAGGAGATGTTCTGATTCTCTGTGTGTGTTGTTTCCATTGAGGAGCATATGGTGTGCTTTGCTTGACCTCTTGGGAGAATTTCTGTGGGAAATACGATGGCAGGAAATAGAACAAAATCGACTGACCTCTAAGGCAGGGTTACACACACTGTAAATTGTACCCCTCCCTAACTACTGTGATTTATATTCAAAAGCTGCATGCTTAGCCATTTTGTACTGAGATTTTTTTTTAAATTTATTTTGTCTTATCTATTACCAAAACATTACTTTAATAAAATATTTAATTTGTCCAGCTATAATTGTTATGACTTTGCTGTTAAAGTGACTAAATGTCTCTCTACTTTATGCAAGACTTGGTCACCTTCATGGAGGTTGATTGAAAAACATCCCTCATTGTAAGTATTCTCTTTCTGTTGTGCCTAAAACTATCACACAGAAAGGAAATTAAAACCTCTGCTCAAACCCAAATGAATTACACTTGTTGTTACTGCATGATAGTAATGCAGTTGACTAGTTAGTATAGCTAGTGATCTGAAAGAATGTAGAACAGTATTAATACTTCATAAGCAGTCAGCTTAGTGTTGGACATTGTTACTGAAATAAACACGGTCTCTGGAATTTATACATAAATGTTTTCCCTGTCGTTTTACAGGACTGTTGCTGGTGTTGGTGGTGACAGATTTTTTATAACACAGTGGTGATGAACACTAGTTGGAGGGGCCCCTTGTGAATTTTTGAGTACTGTACCAACGCTCTAGAATCACCACTGCTTACACCTTTTCCCACAGTTCAATTTCATAAAAGAAGAATGTGTGGTGAGATTATGTGTATACATGGTAGAGTGGCTCAAGCTTTATGTGTTCAGTGGAGATGAAAAATAAGGTGCAACTGAACTTAACATAAAGATTTTTTTTCTATCCAAATACAAAGTGCAGCATTGCTGGAAACCCCCAGAGCCACATCCTGACAAATCTAAAAAAAACAAAACTGATTCCTACGTTTATCTGCTACATGAATGTGTACACTTTACTAGTAAAATTTAGTCAGCCCTCTTATAATCATTTTTGGTGTTATTAAACAGCTGCAGAAGTGCATAATGGTCATCTTTGTTTCTGACTGTACTCAGAAAATTCCTTTTTGATCTCTGCCTGGGTCTTCCTGCCCCCTTGAGCAGTTTTTCTTCAATTTGTGATTACATGACTGTGGTGAAAATGTAGTGCACCAATTCACCATAACAGCAAGAGGACCCAAATGCATAACACCAGACACAACATTAAATCCATAATCCATATCTTTAATCCAGACAGGCAGTGGTCATAGTAAACAAAACCAACAAGGGAACGGCAAAAGGGAAAACCCACAAAAGAGTCCGAAGCTTTCTACACTGCATTACATACTAACAAGAATTTTGGGGAAAGCTGGACTGCTTAACTATGGCAAGTGGCAGGTGAAAGACACGAGTTATATGTATGCTGGGAAGACTGATCAACTCACTGGGAACAGATGTGGCAGCTTAAACACAGAGTGAAAGGCTTAAGGCACTTCCTAATTGGCTTTTAGACTCCAGAAGCTATACATTCATCTTTTACAGTACATACAAATGGATTACAAAAAGAAAGATTTAAAATCAGTGCTACTTTGTCTTTTGGCCATTGTAATATCTGTTGGCTGGCAACATGCTGATGAAGACACATAAAGAAAGGATTGACCTTCATTTTCCTTGCTGTTCTTGTTAGCTAACAAACTGCCAGATGCTCCGGCTGACGGGGTGTGTCCACACACGCCCACAAACCCATCCTGCCAGCCAGCATGGGTGTATATCTGTATCTTTGTGATTATTTCATTGCTGTGGTTCAGTCAAAAGGGCATGGTTCTCAATAATGAATCACTAAAGCCCTTTCACGTGTTTTCTTCTTTCATCTGTTCTCTCCCTCCATCATTCTCTCATCCATCACTTACTGCAGTTATCCCTCAATGCCTTCAGCTGTTGCACATCACTATCTCATTCTCTTTTTTTCTCTTCCTTCATTTTCATGTGCATTTTGCTGTTATCTTTCAAAAGTGTTACACATTCATTTGAAAGACATTAAGACATTTAAACAATAGCCACTAATTCCTGATTAATGCGTATTTTCTTCTCCATACCTCTTATTTAGGCCCTGCTGTTGTATTATAGTACAGTGGACTATTAAGAAGAAACCAAATGATAGCACCAAATGAGAAACAAAAGACACAACGAACAGTAAATAGAAACAGTTAATCCATTTCCTGCCTGGCTCTTATGTGTTCTACCAGGGTCACCAGAATGGAAAAGGGATGGGCATAGTTGAGGATTAGCACTGATCCATGCATATTAAAAGATCATAGAGGCAACCATGTAAGGCTCTTTGAACCTTATTTCTTTGTGTGGGTCTGCATGTTTCTATGTGTCTATTTACTGTACATTAATCTGTATGTGACAGCTTGTCTTACTGTCAATGATTATGACCATTATTATTCAGATTATGCATTAATGCATATTTTTTAACTGACTGTGGTCACTCATATGTGACATACTAGTTTATCTCATTGATGTATTGGACAGTATTGTTTACCACAGCCTGTATATGTCAAAGAGGATCACTTGAAAACACACCATGATTGCAAGTGCTGCAGCAAATGGAATGCCCATCAGTCTTACTGGGAGATCATGAGTTCATGGTTGGACCCCCCTTTGCCTTCAGGATTGACAAAATTCTGCATAGATTCAACAAGGTGTTGGAAATATTCTTCAGAGATTTTGGTCCATGTTAACATGATAACATCAAAGCAGCTGCAGATTTGGTTTGGTTGCACATTCATGACACCAATCTCCTGTTCCACCACATCCCAAAGCTGCTCTGTTGGACTGAGATCTGGTGAACGTGGAGGCCATTTGAGTGCGCAGTGAAATTGTCATGTTTAATGAACCAGTTTGAGATGATTTGAGCTTTTTCACATGGTGTGTTATCCTGCTTTAAATTGCCATCAGAAGATGGGTACACTGTGTGGTGTTTAAATGATGCTCATTTGGTACTAAGGTGTCCAAAGTGTGCCAAAAAAATCCACCACCATTATACCACCACCATCAGCCTGAACTGTTGATACAAGGCAGGATGGATCCATGCTTTCATGTTGTTTACAGCAAATTCTGACCCTACCATCTGCATTTTGCAGAAGAAATTGAGACTTTTTAGACCAGGCAGCAGGCATACAAATGGTGAGCTCAAACGCAGAATCGGTAGATGCAGCAAACTATCTACAAAATCTTTATCACAGAATGTAAGTATAAATCACAAAAGGAACTAGCAGCAAGAACTGTTGACTCCACAAACAGTTTGCACTGGGAGCGTCCACTGATGCATGTCATTAAACTGGCAAAAGGAACAGGTGACTCAAGGTGAGTGATGCCAAAGAGAGCAGAATTAGTCCAACAGTTCAGTTGGGAGAATATGCACTGCGATGGTGACCAGAATGTTTTAATTAGTGGCTGAGCATGCTTACTTGTCTGGGTGAATGAGTCCATCCTTTGGAGGGGGTGGCTGGATTGTGGTCCAAAGAAGGAGTGCTTCCTGGAGTCCATGCAGGGTGGCTGGAAATGGACTATTTCCAATGGAGGAGAAGCGAGAGGTAGACCAGAGGAAAGGTGGCAGGTAAGTGGAACTGAGAGTAAATATCCTCTGAGCCAGGCGAAGTGAGCACAAAGAAGAAGCAGACACTCTGGTGGAGACTGGCCGCTATATGTGGATTTTGTTAATACTGGACAGAGGTATACTGTTTCCCCATGTTTCAAACCCTTGTGGTATGCTAAGCTGGGATAACCTTCTTCATGCTCCAAATATACAGGTGCTGTTCATAAAATTAGAATATCATAAAAAAGTTGATTTATTTCAGTAATTCCATTCAAAAAGTGAAATGTGTATATAATATTAATTCATTACACACAGACTGATATATTTCAAATGTTTGTTTTAATTTTGATTATTATAACTGACAACTAATGAAAACCCCAAATTCAGTATCTCAAAAAATTAGAATATTGTGAAAAGGTTCAATATTGAAGACACCTGGTGCCACACTCTAATCATCTAATTAACTCAAAACACCTCAAAGGCCTTTAAATGGTCTCTCAGTCTAGTTCTGTAGGCTACACAATCATGGGGAAGACTGCTGATTTGACAGTTGTCCAAAAGATGACCATTGACACCTTGCACAAGGAGGGAAAGACACAAAAGTTCATTGCTAAGGAGGCTGGCTGTTCACAGAGCTCTGTGTCCAAGCACATTAATAGAGAGACGAAGGGAAGGAAAAGATGTGGTAGAAAAAGTGTACAAGCAATAGGGATAACTACACCCTGGAGAGGACTGTGAAAAAAACCCATTCACAAAGAGTGGCCTGCAGCTGAAGTCAGTGCTTCAAGAACCACAGACATGGGTTTCAGCTGTCGCAGTCCTCGTGTCAAGCCACTCTTGAACAAGAGACGGCATCAGAATCGTCTCTCCTGGGCTAAAGACAAAAAGGACTGGACTGCTGCTGAGTGCTCCAAAGTTATGTTCTCTGATCAAAGTCAATTTTGTATTTCCTTTGGAAATCAAGGTCCCAGAGTCTGGAGGATGAGAGCAGAGGTACAGAACCCATGTTGCTTGAGGTCCAGTGTAAAGTTTCTACAGTCAGTGATGGTTTGAGGTGCCATGTCATCTGCTGGTGTTGGTCCACTGTGTTTTCTGAGGTCCAAGGTCAACGCAGTGGTCTACCAGGAAGTTTTAGAGCACTTCATGCTTCCTGCTGCTGACCAACTTTATGGAGATGCAGATTTCATTTTCCAACAGGACTTTGCACCTGGACACAGTGCCAAAGCTACCAGTACCTGCTTTAAGGACCATGGTATCCCTGTTCTTAATTGGCCAGCAAACTCACCTGACCTTAACCCCATAGAAAATCTATGGGCTATTGTGAAGAGGAAGATGTGGTACACCAGACTCAACAATTCAGAAGAGCTGAAGGCCACTATTAGAGTAATCTGGGCTCTCATAACACCTGAGCAGTGCCACAGACTGATGGACTCCATGCCACTCCGCATTGCTGCAGTAATCCAGGCAAAAGGAGCCCCAACTAAGTATTGAGTGCAGCACATGCTTTTCATGTTCATACTTTTCAGTTGACCAACATTTCTAAAAATCCTTTTTTTTGTATTGGTCTAAAGTAATATTCTAATTTTCTGAGATACTGAATTT
>JAMQGT020009330.1:0-18246 GCA_024447675.2 Pterophyllum scalare | reverse complement strand
CCATGTTGTGTGTCCTCTACTGGTTCAGTTACGTATTGCTCAGTATGGATAAAGCCTGACCACAGAGCGGCATAAATCCAAGTATGCAGGATGATAATCATGAAGACCTCCCATTGGTGGCAACAGTTACTATTTATGGAAATTTAATGTTTCAGTGTCATAATAGTTAATAATAAAAACGAGCTGTTTAGGCTTTGTCATTATTGAGCATTGAGTTGAGACTGATGAAAGATGATTTTAAAAAAAAAAGAAAAGAATGAAATGCATTTTGAAAATTTGAAAATGAAATCTTTTCTTATCCCGTCCTGGATCTCTTTCTTCTTGTTTGCATTCCCACAAGGATACATAGGGTTTCCCATGTTTTTGGGATGTTAAAATATTCTAGACTGTTGTCAGGGAGCATGTGCAGTGACTGCATGATGCTAAATAATGCATTTACCCAACTCCTCCCTCTGTCATCTTTTCACTTTGGCCTTCTTTGCTCTCTCATCCATCCACAGCAATGCTAAACAGCAGAGCTCAGAATTTGCATATGTTATATACTTGAAATTGATTTAAATTGATTTCAATAAATGACACAGAAGATGGCAAGATGTAGAAGAGCCATATATCATTCTTTCTCTCTCTCTGTGTAGCTCTGTTTCTTGCCCTCACATAAATGTATTTTCACTGTCATTATCGTCAAAAAAATATATATGTAGAGATGGATGAGAAATTTAAAAAATGAATTCCTGGAGTCAAACATCTAATGGTTCAAGCATGGTGATTTATTTCTATCGAGGTTGGTATTTTCTCTTCCAAGATCACAATAACTATGCAAAAACTATAGTACGTGATAGCTCAGTGTTTTTAAATAAATGATATGGATATGACTCAGTCACCATATCTCTAAATATGAAACTGAATGCATTTTGGAAATGTTAGACCAGTGATTAGCTTTCTCCACAACCACACCCACAACCATGACACTAAATCTTTTGGAGAAATGGTCTCCCATCCCTCCAGTTAATTTCCAGAGTCTCAGAGAATACCAAGGTACATTTCTAGTGACTATAGGTGGTCATCTACACAAACTGCATGTTGTTTTTTTTCCTTTAATGGGTCACCCATCTGTTTGGGAAAAGCAGCAGGAATATCAGTGGGGTAGCTCATTTATTGGATTGTCTGAGAAACTGGAAAAGCTCCTCGTCCACTCACCAGCACAACTACTACAGGAAGCAGCTGTAGTATTGAAAGGATTTAGAAGGGTTCCTATTTTGACTACAGTTTATGGTTTCCCTTCATGTTTAGTCAAGAAGAGCTGAAAGTTGAAACTACCCCAGGTTTGCCTGGTGTCAGAAGTAGTCGGTCAAATAAGAAGTCTTTTTGTCGAAGCGCTCCAATGTGGCGAACATTATGAGAAAATTATGGAAAAGCTAAAAACAAATTTGGGATGGCACTAAAGTAAAGAAGGTATTGAAAGCAGACTGACTGTGAAACAGACTCAACCAGTCACTGACTACATTTTAAAGTTAATCATACAGTTGGCTGCAGCAAAATAACAAACACATTTTAAAAAGGTAATTACTGTAAATGTAGAACGCTGGAAGTTTATCGTGCTGTCCTCCTCTTCACCAGATCTGCAGCCTCTCCTTCATCCACCGGCCACTGTGTTTCACCCCATTCTGCACCGCTTCCCCAGGTCATCTCTGCTCTTTTAGGCCTGAAAGCAGTCCAGATCAGCTATTCTGCACCTGATTTCACTCTTTACTTGCTTGGATTACTTTTCCACTCTCTGCTCAGTCAGCTGCAGTTCCCTCACTGCTCGCCAGCAGCCCGCCCGGTTCACCTGCTCTGCCCCGGCCCAGTATTCTGTCCCTGACCCAGTCAGCCCTGCAATAATTATTCAACTTTTACAGCCCACTCCCCAGTACACACCGCCAAATCGCCATATGATGCATAAACCCATTTTAGGGAAATTCATTAAATAACAGCTAAGTGTTACAGTGTGGATTATTCTACTTTGAACTGACGGGCTGGTTGATGTTATCATCCAGAGGAAAATGGGGATTTTTCTTGATTTATAATTTCAGAAGTTTTTATCCATGAGGAGTTCCGTTTATTCAATTCAATTTTATTTATATAGTGCCAAATCACAACAAACAGTCGCCTCAAGGCACTTTGTATTGTAGGTAAAAACCTACAATAATACAGAGAAAACCCAACAGTCAAAACGACCCCTATGAGCAAGTACTTGGCGACAGTGGGAAGGAAAAACTCCCTTTTAACAGGAAGAAACCTCCATCAGAACCAGGCTCAGAGAGGGGCATCTGCTGCGAGCGGTTGGGGCTGCAGGGAGAGAGAGACACGACAAAAGACATGCTGTGGAAGAGAGCCAGAGATTAATAATAACTAATGATTAAATACAGAGTGAAGCATAAACAGAGTAAATAAGGTGAATGAAAAGAAACAGTGCATTATGGGACACCCCCCCCCAGCAGCCTAGGCCTATAGGGGCATAACTAAGGGGTGGTTCAGGGTGACCTGATCCAGCCCTAACTATAAGCTTTATCATAAAGGAAAGTTTTAAGCCTAATCTTAAAAATAGAGAGGGTGTCTGTCTCCTGAATCCAAGCTGGGAGCTGGTTCCACAGATGAGGGGCCTGAAAGCTGAAGGCTCTGCCTCCCATTCTGTGTCTGTATCCCAGGAACCACAAGTAAGCCAGCAGTCTGAGAACGAAGTGCTCTGTTGGGGTGATACGGTACTATGAGGTCTTTGAGATAAGATGGGGCCTGATTATTCAAGACCTTGTATGTTAGGAGAAGGATTTTAAATTCTATTCTAGATTTAACAGGGAGCCAATGAAGAGAAGCCAACTATGGGAGAAATCTGCTCTCTCTTCTAGTCCCTGTCAGTACTCTAGCTGCAGCATTTTGGATCAGCTGAAGGCTTTTCAGGGAGCTTTTAGGACAGCCTGATAATAATGAATTACAGTAGTCCAGCCTAGAAGTAATAAATGCATGAATTAACTTTTCAGCCTCAGTCTGAGAAAGGATGTTTCTAATTTTATAAATATTGCACAAATGCAAAAAAGCGGTCCTACATATTTGTTTAATATCTTCATTGAAGGACATATCCTGGTCAAAAATGACTCCAAGATTTCTCACAGTGTATTTCTCAAAGTAATGCCATCCAGAGTAAGGATCTGGTTAGACGCTGTGTTTCTAAGATTTGTGGGCCGAGCACAAGGACTTTTTATATCTGAATTTAGAAGCAGGAAATTAGGGGTCATCCAGGCCTTTATGTCTTGAAGACATTCCTGCAAATTAATTGTGATGCAAATCACTGCAAATTGAAGTGATTGAAGATGTTTTTATAACTGACAGAGTCCATCTTTCAAATTTAGCATGGCATCATTAGACATGCTAAAGTTATTGTACAAAACAAAAAACATCCAGCTGAGTCTGACGGGGTCATACAGGAACTTTTTCAGACTTTATTCTTTTTTTTCTTTTCTTTTAATGAAATTAAAGATGAAACTAAGATGTATATGTGAGTGAAAATAAATCTGTGACAGAGGTAATGGCGTGCGGGGCCATTCTAAATTCATAACCAAGCTCTCACTGCTGTTAAGGTGTAATTGTTGCAAACCAAAAACAGTTTCCTTTTGATCAACAGCAGCCTCTGTTTTTGCTGTTCGTTGTGCGCTTCTGTCATTTCCTACCAGACTCCATCAAGGAAACTGCTTTGGATATATCAACAAGGATGCCATCTATCCTTTCTGAGCCTGTTCCCAAAGCCCCTGTCCTCTGTAAACATTTCCTGGTCTTGGGTGTGAGTCACTGTCTGCCTCTCTCACCCAGTCCTCCTCCACGAGCCCAGCTTGCACACTCCATTGGAGCACAGCACACCAAAATGTTGTTGAAAGATATCAAGTCGTGCGGTTGGACTGAGGCCAGCCATGACCCCAGACTGAACCTGATTATGATCAGGTTCAGCGTGAGTCAGTGGTGAGTTTGTGTGTAGAGGCTGATCTCTGGCACGCCTTCCTCCACTGGACTTTTTTCAACTGAATTAAGTTTTATTCATACAGTTCCAAATCACAACAGCAGTCTCCTCAAAAAGGTGCTTTTCCTTTAACTACTGAGCTGCTGCAGCTGGCCTCAAGCTCAGCTATTAGTCTGATGTCCCGAATGCTTGAACACACTGTGACATCAGTCCTTAACGATACTGTGCTCTGTAATAACCCTTCCTGTAGTTCTAAGAGGCTTTTAGCTGCCAGTAAAGAAACCATGTTAAAGTCTGTACCTGAGTCATGTTTAATTTAATGATAAATTTATGCCACTGAACCAGTGCAAGATATTGAAAGTTTTTAATCTGTGTCTTCACTCCAAGCCAGAGAATTTGCTTCTAGCCAGCAAGTTGAAGGGGGCTGCGGTTAAACTGGCAGATTTTGGCCTTGCCATTGAAGTTCAGGGAGATCAGCAGGCATGGTTTGGTGAGTACACTTAGAATTCTCAATAGTACGTTTGTTTGAGTGCTTTTATTTATACACTAATTGACATGTAGTGTATAAATGACACAAAATAATACACTTTTTGGCTTGTAACTGTCTGACTTTACCTGCTGATGCCTTGATTTTTCATATCATTCCATTTCAAATCACTGTGCACCTTCTGCTCAGCCCGCTCAGATTAGTCTAAAAGTTTTATGGTCCAAAGTTTGGATGTGTGCTCCGTCGACCCACTTCGAGCAGGGAGTTTTTTTTCGCATGCTGAAATCTGAGGCAGTGTTTGAACATGCAAGTGGGTGGAGAGGGCTTTTAAAAAAAATCTAGAAAATTATTTGAGATATGAAACTTCAGAGTAATGATCATAAATATCCAAAGGACCATCAAATTTTTGGGCATATCAGCGTCAGTTGAGCAGAAAATGTTATATGACCCTCTTCCTAAATAATCTCTAGATTATTTAATCTCTAAATCTCTAATAATCTCTGAGTTATTCTTGAAGCTTATCTAGAGACTCTGCATGCATTTATACTTAGGAAAGCAACAGACTGAAGCACTGTACCACCTGACAGGTGCTCCTGTGATAGGGCTCTCAGAGAATGTCTTTTAATCTAGTTACAAGTATTGTGGAGAAAATGTGGCCAGAAAAAAAAAAAAAGAGTTTGAAGACCAACTGAAAGAAAGCAGCAGAAACGATTTGCTCCAGAATGAACAAGAAATGGAGTGTAAAAAGACTTCTAGGTCCAGATGTGAAATAAGTTTTTATTATGATATGTTTGCTGTGTCAGAGTCCATTTATTTGTGATACAGGGAGAAAATGTAATCCTTTAAATATATTTAATGAAGAAGAATTTGTACACTGATGAACAGAAACTATAAAGGGGACTAGTGCTAAGAAGTCGTTAATGCGTGCTCCAGTCCTCACACAAAGACAAAACAATTCGAACACATGTAAAACTATTCCACAGATGCGTAAATCCAGATCCTAATATTTATGCACAAATTTCCTTTCAGTTTCACAAATTTGATCCTTTTCGCTTCTAAAAAACTTCCCGGGTGTACAAATGTCTAAAGCATATCACGCCACATGTTCACGTCGGGGTTTGTGAGACTGTTCGTGCTGCCGGCTTCACACACACAAACCGTGTTCACAGTGCTAGTATTAGGAACAGCAGGCATACCTCTGTTTATTGGTCATCAAGCTGACATTAAAGTTAGCCCGCTCTTTTCAGAGAATGGTAAGATGACAATCGGAGTGTTAGATGTGGTTAAGCCACATTACCTGGATTATATTTATGTTCAAAACACACAAGAGATTAGTTTAGAGGTGATCTTATATTCAGTTCAGTGGATGATATGCAGCCAGCAGATGACTGTCCAGCATGTAGCAGCAGCTCATTTAAACCATAGTTTTTCATTTCTTTAAACATCAAATCTCCAACTATGTCATTCTGTCATCTCAACGATGTAGCTAAAGGGACTAGGTGTGCTACTGCTGCCGGCTCCTGGCTCACGTTTTTTTTTAAAATTTTATTTGGATGGATATCAGGCCTACTTTCTCTCCACCTATTCTCCGTGGAACAGAGAAATAATTAGTCTATCCCCCCAGCACCAACTTCCATCTGGAACCAGTTCACTTTATGTCCTGACTTAACTACTAGTCGTACTTCGCCTCATTACCCATAGGGTCTGCATGTGCCGGTTTTAAATTTAGACTGCTGCTACTGGTTGTGAGGCAAATTATGCACCTGCAGAAAAGTGTTTTCCCTTCTCTCAGATTGTTGACTGTAGCTCTCAAACCTGATTTTATGAGGCCTCGGATTCTTAGCTGCTGTTTGCCTATTACGATAAGCTGGCATGAGCTTTGGATAGTCTTCCACACAGGCTTCGTGTTTGTGTCTGTTTCAGGTTTTGCTGGGACACCAGGATACCTGTCTCCAGAGGTGCTGAGGAAAGATCCCTATGGCAAGCCGGTGGACATGTGGGCCTGTGGTAAGTGTCCGCTAACCTGTGCGCTCCCTGAGCACTTACTAAGCTTATTACTGAGTTCCCACGAGTTCAAAACAAACCATTACCCCATCCTGCTGTCCTTCAGAGACACAATGCAGTACTAATCTTTATACAGATAAAAATAGCAATTTGTACGTATGGCCTTCAGCCCAGTCTTTTCAAACCGACTTGGACAACTTGCTGCAAATGCACATGTAATGTCTGCTGAAATTACTTCACAATCCAGTGTTGGGTTTACCACCGTTTCATTCATTCCTTTCTGCTGTGTGAGTGTTTGCGTGCGGCTCCCGAGTACAGAGGACCCCGACCTCTTGAATTAATCATTGCTCGTGCTCATTACACGCATTTCTGAAAGCCGTGCCGTGTGGGTTTGAGATTTTAGAAATGCGTTGTGTAAAACGCACACTCGTACTCCTTTAAACACACCTGTGCTGACTCACTGGGTCCACAGCAACAATAGGCGGTGTTGTGTTTGTGGTCACTCTGTCTTATCATCAGATAGAGGGCCTTTTCATCTTTTCCGGGCAGATGGCCAGCCAATCAAAAACACCATCCCTGGTAACACCAGCAGACAGAAGCACTTAGTGTCTTCGGTGTTCTTTATTTAGACATATTTCTCTGCATTGATCATCAGTTCTAACACACAGTGCTGGTGCAGAGAGAGACGCGTTTGACAGAGTTTTGAATTTTGAGCTTATTTTTTTTGTTCATTTTCTTCTAGTCATTCAAGTTAATGCAGAAGGAAGTTAAAATATTTCTGGCCTGCAGAGGAAATGTTTACCATGAAAGCGTGACTTCAGCGTCCACAGAAGAAAATGGATAAAAACTATAAATTGATGAGGCAATTTAAGCACTGACATCTTTTAAATGCATCAACTGCTTCTTGTGCAATAGTTTAAAGGCATTAGACTGGAAAATTAACATTCTAGTGCTCATATAATATCAGTCAATAGAAGCAGATATTCATTCAAAATTATTTTGTTTAATTTATTTTTGAATTCTGTAAAGTTTTGCGTTTTTTAGGAAGTGAAGTGAACTCTGTTTAGATGAACTTTGACCAAAATGTGTGTGTGTCTGTGTGTGTGTGTGTGTGTGTGTGTGTGTGTGTGTGTGTGTGTGTGTGTTTGACTGCAGGAGTGATCCTCTACATTCTACTTGTGGGATATCCTCCATTCTGGGATGAGGACCAGCACAGACTCTACCAGCAGATTAAAGCTGGGGCATATGATGTGAGTTTTACACACACACACACACACACACACACACACACACACACACACACACACACACACACACACACACACACACACACACACAGAGGACATTTGGGCTTCTTAGAGCAACTATACAGGAAATAACTCTAACTCTAACTGCAAATACTTCCCTTACCTTTACCTTAACCTAAATAACAGAAAACTAAATAATGATTTATGGTAGCTGAATTGGTAAACATGAATTTGAACTGTACATAAACATTACATTCTAGTGGCTTCTCTCCTATGTTTTCATCAGATGACATATCAGCCTCAGCTAAGTCTACATTGTTTTCATCAACAGGTTGTTCTTGGAATTGCAAAGGCAATAAATTGAAACCTCAGTCAGTGTTTTGGTATACAGTGGTCCCTCGCTATATCGCGGTTCACTTACTGCAGCTTCACTGTATCGTGGATTAAAAAAAAATATATATATATATAATTCTGTTTTGCAAAATTTTCACTGTATTGCGAGATTTTGCGGTATATAGGTATTTCTGTGACACCCCCATAACTATGTTCATCACTCGGATGAAGAGAACAGTTACGCCTGTGCCTTTAGTGGAAATGGACGTAACCGCTCGAGGGTGAAGATACTGCACCACCTTCATCACCATCAGTACTGCACAGCTACATAAGTCATCATCTTCGTCATTCAGGTTGTAGTAAGAGAGTGGGAAAGGTTTATAGGAGTGTGGGAAGGGTTTATAAAGCCTTAAAATCCATCCGTCACCGGGGGGCTGTAGCCTATCCCAGCTGTCACAGGGCGAGAGGCAGGTTACACCCTGTACAGGTCGCCAGCCTGTCGCATGGCTAACGCAGAGAGATGGACAACCATTCACACTCACATTCACACGTATGGGCAATTTAGAGTGACCAATTAACCTAACCCCACTAACTGCATGTCCTTGGCCTGTGGGAGGAAACCCACACAGACACGGGGAGAACATGTGAACTCCACACAGCGAGAGGCCCGGACCGAGGTGGAATCAAACCCAGGCCTTCTAGATGTCATTGTAGCTGTGAGGCAGCAGTGCTAACCACCGTGCTGCCCGAGCCTTAAAATATATATAAATAATAAAGATATAATAAATATAGCTCTGCTACTTCGTGGACTTTCACCTATCGCGGGGGGTCTCTGGAACGTAACCCCTGCGATAGGTGAGGGGTCACTGTAGTCACCTTATTAATAGATTATTTTCTCTAATTGTGCAAACGGTATAGTGTGATATGCTAAAGAGTGTCTGTCATTAAATTTGTTTCTAAAAAAATTTTGAATGTCTGGGGTATCTTGACAAAAATGACCTCAGCTGCTTTCTAAACTACCCTAAGGTTAAAACACATCTTCACCTAAAAGAAACATTAATCCTCTTAACTCCAGCCCCCTGTGATGCTGAATTGGATAAGTGGAAGAAGGTGGATAGATGGATGGATTATGGTACACTGTCAGCAACATTTTTTACTCTACAATGACAAGCTGCCTCCTTAGCCAAAACTAATGTTAGTTCCTTTGTGTAATATTATTTCTTTTCTATATAATTGGTACCTTCAGCACAGACGTGAAGCCTTGTCCTAGCGGCTTGTGGAGGACTGTTGTAACGCAGCCGGTCTTCTCTTGATTCGTCTCTTTTCTTGTTCTACTGTGAGAGTTTGTCCGTCAGCAGCACGGGGAGCTTTTACAGAGCTGCGTTTCAAGGCTAAGTCATCACCGATTTTAACAGTTAGAGGGCGGTAAATTCTGAACTCTGAGGACAAGTTGACCAAAGAAGCAGTTCACGCTTTTTGACTTGCATTTAAAGGCTAAATGACATCTCTCTCCTTAGTGCTGATATTCCATTTCCTCCAATTATGTATTTATGTGGGTCACTGTAAATGGTTTTTATTATGTCATTCCTCCAACAGTTTCCCTCTCCAGAGTGGGACACAGTGACCCCAGAGGCCAAAGACCTGATCAACAAGATGCTGACCATTAACCCTGCCAAGAGAGTTACTGCCACTGATGCACTCAAACACCCTTGGATCTGCGTAGGTGTCACTTAATCCACCGCCAGCTCCTGTTATTATAATCAAGTCAGGTCTTCGTTTAAAGTTTGTCTCAACGCGCTGCCTGTCTGCGTTCACAGCAACGCTCCACTGTAGCATCCATGATGCACAGACAGGAGACTGTGGAGTGCCTCAAGAAGTTCAACGCAAGGAGGAAACTCAAGGTAGGCGGACAGCAATGTTGTCACTACAGCTGAAGTGTTGTGGTGCGCATCTTATAAGAAAGTGAACAGCTTGGGTGGTTCTCACTGAAAATAGAGGTCAGGTTAGCTTCGTTGTGTGACAGAAATCCTGTCCTGACCATGAACCTTTCACTCTGCTTTAACACCATAGTTTATTCCTGTGTCCACTTCTCTCTCCTCAGGGTGCTATTCTGACTACAATGCTCGCCACTCGTAACTTCTCAGGTAGGACTGCGGCAGTTACAATGAAGATTGACAGCCAATCGTGACATTTCTTCCCAGACCTATCTAAAGTATTGAATGCAGTTAAATATTGATAGTGATGACCTTTTCTCCCCCCCCTTCGACACTTCCTTAACACTGCCTTTGATATGTATTGGGTTATTGTTAAAGTTGCTGCTCTTTTGAGTGCTCTTTTCTAATGTTCTGGCCTTTAGAGCCCATTAAGCTCCGTCTGTCCTCCTTTTTAAGCTGCCATTAACAAAAAGACCGAATGACCCTACAGATCGATACCATCCCATCCGCAGGTGCCTTTAAAGGGCAAACCATTCCAGCATAGTCCAACATTATCGATTGTATCTATATGACAAATGACAGGAAAGCTGACTTTTTCTCATCTCATTTCATCTTTGTAATCTCTCAACTGTCAGTTGCCAGTGTTGCAGCAATCCCCTTTGTTTACGTTTGTTTTTCTTTCTTCCTCCTCTTGTGTGGTAACTCATGTGTAAGGTAAGAGTCCTCGGTGTAGGCAGCACCACACTGGTTGGTTCTGGGGCATGCCATGTTTACTAAAGCATCACTATAGGACTTTCAGCTCACAGCTCATGCGTTAGCGGCCATGTCAGAGAAAAGAAAACTCCCCAACTTTATAATGCACCGAAAAAAAACAAAAGAAAAACTGTATAATACTTGCAGTCTTTTTAGTAAATTGTTATAGTTATATGTTAAATAATATGTTAAATATATGGGTATTATTTAATGCCTTCCATATGTATAAAATCACTTAAAAGTTTTAGAAATTGAGTTTGAATTTTTATTAGTTTGTCATGTGTTGCTATTGTAGCTGTAACAGATTGCAGTTATAGCTGCATCAATAAATAATTGCGTATTTATATAAAGCATATAAAAACATTCACTTAGTCATTACCTACATACATTCTGCACAGATCTAATTTGCATACACTTGTGTGATATCTGTTAAAAATAAAGTATCGAGTACATGCATGTCTATATTCCTGCTCAGATGGAAAAAAGCATAATCCCTTACTGTAAATTAAATTAATCCAGGACCCAAATCTGACACTTCTAAAAAAGAAAAATTAAAGGAACACTTTGAAAACACATGAGATCTCAGTGTGGGGAAAAAACATCATGCTGAAAATGAAAATGAAAATGATCAGCCTACAGAGGGCTCAATTCAAAGACACCCTGAAAAATCAAAGTGGAAAAATGATGGGGTGATGATGGGCTAGTCCAACTTGCTGAAATGTAATTGTAGCAACTTGTAGCCACCCTGGAGGAGTTGGACTACCTGTACAACCTCTGCAGGGTTCAGGTATGGCCTCACGCTACCAGCAGTGACATTGACCCTAGTGCACCTGTTGTTCAATTCATTAACACCAAAGCAGCTGAAAGTGATTAACACCCCCTCTGCTACTTAAATGACCAGATCTGTATCCCTAAAGTTTAACTGACTTGATGCTACACTGATTAAAACGTGTTCCTTTAAATTTTTTTCTGAGCAGTGTATTCTGAAAACTGCTAGAAGCATGTTTTGTATATTTTGATTGAGTAGGGAAAAAACACTTTAACATAATGCAGGTTTTTTTTTCTCAATGATAAAAATTATTCGGTATATCTGAACAGAAAGTATATCCATTATCATTCACAATTTCATTTTAGGATATATTTGTATTCAAGGAGTATACCTGCTGAAAAATTTGTTGTACAGTTGTTGTTATGCAGGTGTGTGCACCTCACAGTCACAACAAAAGGAATAGATTTGTTGTTGTATGATACTCACAGAGTAGGCTTTGGCACGTGTGTGTCTCTTAGATGTATCAATAAAAAATCAGAGCATCACAAAAGTTATTGAAATTCATTCGTTCATAGCACATGGGGCTTTAAGCTGGTTGGAGTCAGCTATTGATAAATATGAAATAATTCCAGCAAACAGAGGCCGGATGTCCCACCGTACCTCCTTTTAAATATTGGCTCAGAAAAACGTTCCTCTGTAATGGCCGCTAAAAGGTGGCTGATGTCAGTTACTAAACATGCATGTCTATCATTTAACAGCTCCTTCTGCCACTAAATGTCTCACTCTTTTGTGAGGATGCACAAAACGCCAAATCTGCATTGCTTCTCTCCCTGCCACCACAATCGTCTGCTCCATGTCTCACTATGTCTTTGCATGTCAAATCAAAAGTAGGTGGCAATTAATTGGGCACAAATTTGAGAGAGAGAGAGAAAAAAAAATCACTGCTCACACACTTCCTGCTCAGTCGTAACAAATGAAGGTGTTTGTGCTAAAAAGCTAAAGGAGCAGAATTTCCTGCACACTGCTGCTCATACTGTCTCATTGTCTCCTGAAGAGATGACTTTAATTGCATGCTACACACTAATTTACCGTGTTTCTTTTTTTTTTTCCCTCATCTCCTGACTTAATTTGCATTTTTCTCTTTTGCTTCCAATTCTAGTAGGGCCCACTCTGAGGCTGCTAGTAATTGGCCGGCCTTGAATAGACCTGGTGTGTGTGTGTGTGTGTGTGTGTGTGTGTGTGTGTGTGTGTGTGTGTGTGTGTGTGTGTGTGTAATTGTTAATTCCAGCTGGCATCTGATTTCCTTGCATTGTTATTTTTGTTTCCACAGCAGCCAAGAGCCTGCTGAATAAAAAACCAGATGGTGTCAAAGTAAGTACAGTCACACTTCAGGTCTCATTGATTTTACAGAATACTTTGATGTCATTTTTTGTTTGACAGACTGCAGTACTGCATATCCCACTGCACCCCACTGGGTTCGCTCTCATGCCTCATGTGTTGTTTGAATGCTGTCGAGAAAATGGATATAAATAGGAGCTTGCGTTTCCTCAGAAATGTCTCTTTCCCAGTAGGTGTGACAGATAGTTTCCAGTAATGATTCCCCTCTGCAGTGTATTACAGAGGAAGGAACATCTAGCACCTGAGCTAAGCAGACTAGTCAAAGCCTCAAAGCTCCGTTTGCTTATCCCTTCGACTGCCACTGTTCAAAATCCTACATTAGAAATCATAACTCGGCACTCGGTCAAGCTTTCAACCAGGAAAAATGCAGAAACTGTGTGCATGTGGAACTGAGGTTGCACAGGTAGTCTCCCAGAACAGCCATTCGCCATAAAATACTATATAAAATATGTGAGAGCTATATTGATAGTATAGGTTAATTTGTAGGTAGAATGTTTTGACTGAAAATAATAAGCTGCATTGCTTCTTTTTTTTATTTTTTATTAAAGCAATATTTGCTGTTGGACTTGCAGGTTCGTAGTTTCTGCATTTTCCCTATTTGAAAGCTTGACAGACTCATTTATGATTGTTAATGTAGGGCTTTAACAAGTGGCAGTCGAAGGGATAAGCAAATGTGGCTTTGAGGGAATTTAGTTGCCTGGCAAACAAGCTTGTTTAGAAATCCCAGAGAAAGTAAACTGTTTTGTCAGTACGCTCAATAATCAGAGAAAAAGATGATAAAAAGCTCCTCAGTACTCCAGAGTTGAGCATCGTTGCTATTGTTTGATTTGACATCTGCGATTCTCTGAATTATGCTGCCTCATCTTTGACGGCTTCTCCTTTAAAGGCTCGTTCATTTCTGCTCTGGTTCTGAGGTATTTTCCCTCCAAGCACAATCTGCCCTCCTTGAATGACTAATGTGTTTCTTCTGGTATTGATGACTTCCTGCTGGTGGCACTCCTTTTTTTTTTCTTTTTCTTTTTCTTCCTTCGTCTGTTTTTTCAATCATGTTAGATGCTGTTTTTCATGCCAGCTGACTATATGACCCGTTTAATACTCTTACTGCTTTTACTCCTCTGACTTGTTGCAAGATGGAAATTTTTGTTGGTGTGAAAGGAAGAGCATTCACACCAACAAATCTACACAAACAGATTGCGTTTACTATATATGGGTTTTAATCACCGCTCCATGGTTCATCTACTGCATGTGAATCAGTGGGTGTGTGAACTCAGGTTGTACGATCAAAGATTCAGTTTCCTTTGTCAATGCAGAAAAGGAAGACGGACGGTGCAGAACATTTGAGGGTACGTCTGAGCTTGTTGCTGCTTTTTAACCAGACTGACACAGTAGCTGGTCGGCGGTAGAAACCTCACTGTATTTCCATTCTGCCACAACCACAGTGCCGCTTAAGGCTGGGGAGGCACTGCATGACTATGTTTGGGGTTGATGTACAGGGTGTTAGGTTCAAAGAGCCATTATTGTTTATTTTTCTATAACCTAAAATATGTCTTTAATTCTGCACTTTATTCATAAGATTTTGTTGCATTTTATTTCAAGTCCAGTTTTTCTTATGTGCCCCGGTGATCTGAATTCATGCCCACCCTGGTTACTGTCCTGCATCTGTTGTTGTTAATGATCAGCTGCCATGTTTGCTGACCAGCTTCTTTTCCAGCTACAGAACTGAATACCCACTCTTACATACTGTAAAATGGGCAAAAATTCATCTCGATAGCCTAAATTGTACAACCGTAAATTTTCTTGTTCTTTGCACAAGTGTTGAACAGCTCAGTGGTTTAGAGTAACGTTTATTAACTTTTGGACAAGCAGAATTATGAATTTTTATCAAATCAAGTAAGACTAATGCATGCTGACAGGCCCATAATCATTTTGGGATACAAGTATTTGTTATGTTGCATGTATCAGTGTAACAGATTTCTGTTCCTGATTGATATGGACTCTGTAACTGGCCCCACTTCTGTGATACCAGGATTTAAATGGTCAGTTTTACATAGTCATACAGTGTGTCCCCAGCCAACACCGGATTGTAGACAGATCTGGCCCTCCCCCGTGCCCCATAGATGGCTCAGTGTTACAGTAGCTGTGGTTTAGATGTCACACGCATTTGATTGGCAGCTGGCCAACAACAAGATGACGATTCACGCAATTTTTTCTGTTTTTGTTGAGAACTGTTACTGAACAGCCCCTTGTCAGAGTTTATGTTGACATGCACACATGATGTGATGCTTAGCCTGATTTTCATGATGGGATGGAGTTGATGTGGTCACGTGTGTTCCTCTGTATAATTTGTCAAAGGGTTCTTGAAGTCAAGTCACGTGTAAATGGAATCCATATTCCAGGTGTGTTTCTCTGCACACTTTCTCTTCACCTCTCTGAACTGTGGGGATCTCATACTCTTGGGTTATTAACTCTCATCCTAATAACATTTGATGATTGGAATTTCGATCTGAGGAGGTTTATTTGATTAGCCCGTTCAAGCTCTGAACCAAAGCTGAGATGTTTGGTCGCACAGGTCTGATCCGCACACGCACAATGTTCCACTTTTCCTTCCACAGCAGCTGCTTGAAGAGTGAATGCTAAGCCTGGTCACTTCTGCCCTGTTCCATCTACCTGCTTGTCTGTTCACTCTGTCTCTCCAGATCAACAACAAGGCCAATGTGGTCACCAGTCCAAAAGAGCCTGTCCCCACTCCTTCTCTGGTACACTGTCTGCCTGCCTTGCTGCCTGTTGTTTGCATGACTCTCTGTCTCAAACTATACATATTTCATCACATGTGGCTTGACCACACAGCTCTGTTGAACTCTATTCTTTTTTCTTTTTGTTGTTGATGGGCATTGTTATTTTTTGTTTGTTTGTGAGTTTTTTTCCATTTAGCTTATAAAACATGTCTTTAGTGGTTGTGTAACATGAGCTGTCCACACTCTTGGATTGCTCTTTTTTTTTTTTCTCTCATTGCCCCATTGCTGTACATGGGTGACATTTTCCTTTGTTGTTGATGATGGCTGTAATGGTATTGGGGCCATTGCAAGCCAGCTGTGGTTAATATGCCGTTGTCACAGGTTCTCAGCCTTTGGTGTGACCCAAACTGGAGACACCATCGGTTTGTTATTGCACTGAGACAAGTTGTAAAGATGGAGGAGTTCCTTGTCCATAAAGAGTGCCTCACCAAAAATAATAATGGTATAGATGATGATTTGATATTCTTAACAAGTCATATTTCTGGTGATTTATGAACACTTACAAACCCAGCTAGATTACAGTATTTACACAAGTCAAGGAAACTGCGTCCTTCATGAACCTCATATATACACACACCGGAACATTTGTTAGGTGCACCTTTTCAACTATGGCCACAACTCAGTGCATTTAGGCATGGAGTCATGCTAAAGACAGCCTGCTGAAGTTTAAACCGATTATCAGAATGTGGAAGAAAGGTGATTTTAAATTACTTGGTTATAAGTGCCAGACAGGCTGCTCTTATTTCAGAAACTGCTGATTTTTCCCACCCAACCACCTCTATGGTTTCCAGAGAATGATCTGAAAAAGCAAAAAAAATATCGAGCAAGCGGCAGTTCTCTGGGCAAAAAGGCCTTGTTGGTGCCATAGGTCAGAGGAGAATGGCCAGACTGCTTCAAGCCTATAGGAGGGCAACAGTGACTCAAATAACTACTCATTGTAACCAAGGCATCCAGAAAAGAACCTCTGAATACACAACATGGGTAACCATGAAGCAGATTGGCTAAAATAGCAGGAGACCACACAGAGTCCCACTCCTTTCAGCTAAGAAAAAGAAACAGAGGCTACAGTTTTCACAGGCTTACCAAAATTAGACAACAGAAAACTGGAAAAACATGGCCTGGTCTGATTTTGTCTCAATTTCAGTTCGGTTCAGTTTAATTCCTGCTGAAGCATTTGGATATGGGGTCAAAATGTGGCATAAAAGACATGAAAAATGGAGCTGTATTGTATCAACAGTTCAGGCTGCTGGTAATCGTTCAATATGCCATTGAACGATAACCAGGGATGTCTTCTTGGTACACTTTGGGCCTCAGAGCGCCATTTAAACACAACAGCCTGAACAGCAGCCTTGTTGACTATCTCCATCCTTTTATGGATGGCTGCTTCCAACAGGTTAACGAACCGTATCACAAAGCTCAAACTGATTTCTGGAAAACGACAGTGAGTTCACCTTAGTGAAATGGCATCAGATCTCAGTCCAATAGAGCCCCACTGGGATGTGGTGGAACAGAAGATTTGCATTATGGATATGCAGCTGACAAATCTGCTGCACCTGCATGATGCTGCCATGCTGGTATGGACCAAAATCTCTGAGGACTGTTTCCAGAACCTTCTTGAATCTATGCCGCAAAGAATTAAGGCAGATCTGAAGGCAAACAAGGGTGAAACCAAGTACTACCAAGGTGTACCTAACAAAGTGTCTGGTGAGTGTGTGTATACATTGTAGCAAGCGCAGGGTCTGCTGTCTTGCATATGAATCATCAGTTAATGATGTGAGGGACTAAGTGCCAGATGCAAACTGTTTTCATTTAAAAGCAGGAGTTAATGTTCTGTAACTGTATACTTTGTCAAATTGGAGTGGAGTAATGTGGCAGTACTTGCACTATTAGAAGACACTGGAAGCAGTGCTACAGTGCTAGATTCTTGAACACGTGGTGATCTCCCTAAAAATGGTTTCTCTCATTTGGTCCATAGCTTATAGTCATAAAGCCCTAATGTTTGTAAATGTGATTCTTAGGAATATGATCAGATAGAATGGGATTCTAGTGATTAAAGCATGTTCTTAATGCCAAGTTGAAGTATAAAAGCTTTAGTTTAATTTCAGCTAAGCCCACATGTTCATAAATGCAAAGAAATGAGGCAAATATCAGACAGCAAAGTTCTCTAAATGTTCCATCAGTTCATCATCAGGTTTTTACTGTTGGAGATAGCCATGCACTGCTACTACACTTAGTTCAAATCCAGTAACTGTAACAGTGTTGTTTTGGATTGGTGAATTAGGGGATAATGTACCTCTGACACAGTGATGATCCTGTTTTCTGACAGAGTTCACTTGCAGATCTTTGAGCTTTGCCCTTGAGAGGTGTTAGTCTGCCTCAGCTGAGCCTGGGATGCACAGAGACAGAACCGTGTACAGCAAAGTACTCTGCAGTCACATGTACCATACATATGCAAGGGAAATCCACCCTGATGATGTATCTTTTGTATGTCTTTCATCTCTTTAGAGTAGCACACTTTGCTTAGTCTGTAAAGTTGTG
>JAMQGT020009329.1:0-13941 GCA_024447675.2 Pterophyllum scalare | reverse complement strand
CAGATGCACCACAGACTGTCCAGGGGCTGGTGGATGCTTTGGTCCAGGTCTGGGAGGAGATCTGGGAGGAGATCCCTCAGGAGACCATCCGCCACCTCATCAGGAAAATGCCCAGGCGTTGTATGGAGGTCATACAGGTACATGGAGGCCACACACAATACTGAGCCTCATTTTGACTTGTTTTAAGGACATTACATCAAAGTTGGATCAGCCTGTAGTGTGTTTTTCCACTTTAATTTTGTGTGTGACTCCAAATCCAGGCCTCCATTGGTTAATAAATTTGATTTCCATTGAAGATTTTTGTGTGATTTTGTTGTCAGCACATTCAACTTTGTATAGAACAAAGTATTCAATGAGAATATTTCATTCATTCAGATCTAGGATGTGTTATTTGAGTGTTCTCTTTATTTTTTTGAGCAGTGTATTAAAGCAAGGACAAACCTAGTTAAAGAAGACTTTCTGTACTAAAGGTTAATTCAGAATAAATGCACTTAGGCTGTTTTCGAGAGCAATAGGGGAGGACTGTGCAAAATATGGAAAGACAAGAGTGTGTGACTGTGTTTCATTGTGTTGTTTTTCTTATTATTATGGATTTGTTTTACACTGTAGAGGATGCACCTAATTTTGTTGTTGTGGATTTTTTTTTAAACCTTTATTTTACCAGGTAAAAATGTTTGAGAACTAGTTCTCATTTACAAACACGACAAACATGACAAAGTATCTCTTGAATGTTTCACAGCTGTTATGCTATAAAGTAATAAGTAAGTAATATCCACTCAGACAGCAGCAAAGCTCTTTGTCCTGTGGCCTTATTTTGAACCATATTTAATAGAAAGGAGAAGTGAGACCAGAACTTTATTAATTTTTAGCTTTCACAGCCTTTGCCTAATACAATTTCCCACAAGTGTATTTAATGTTGAAACATTAAAAGCAGTGTGGTGGTGCCCTTACTTGGTGGGAACGGTGGGGGAGCCAGAGCGGTGGAAGTGGATATTCTGCCACTTGCTGTCACGGCGGTGCCAGATACGGGTCTCCTCTGACTGCATGGTGCGAGGCATGCCGTTACTGTCAATGTACTGGGTGAGGCGGATGTAGGCAATGCAGGCGGCTTGATCCCCGATCAGGTGGACGTGTGGGTTGAGCAGGATGGTGTGGATGGGCTGCTTCCCCTTAGACAGAGCTGCAGGGGACAACAATGCTGTTTAAGCATGCTGTAGGAGATTAATATTCTGTGATTATCTTTAACATTTCTACAAATACTTTTTGGTGACCACATCCTAGGACAGACACAATAAATTTCCATGGTAGACAAATTAGACAAAGTACACACTGCACTCTTGTACAAGGGTATATACTACACAACATATTTCTATTTATATAATCTATAACAATAAGCTAGATATAATGCATACTCACTTCATAGTATACTCGTGTGTGTTCAGGAATATTACTAAATATTGTACCCATACTACACCATCTGCTGATATCAATGCATTATGTATAACATCACTATAATCATAAGGCAACCATGTTGTTTACATTTGAGCAAAATTGCTGAGCAGTAGGTACGGCTTTAATATTGCTCCATGATGAGTCATAGCCTTCACTGTTTATGGCCATGAGTCACTCCTGACCAAAATGTTAGACAACACTTAGCTAATCAGAAGTCGACATCACAGGCTAATCAATAAGGCTGCAGCCTAGAAATGATGTTACTACGGTGTATCGCAAAAGTGAGCACACCCCTCACATTTCTGCAGATATTTAAGTATATCTTTTCATGGGACAAAACTGACAAAATGACACTTTGACACAATGAAAAGTAGTCTGTGTGCAGCTTATATAACAAAAGTTAACAAAAGTGAGTACACCCCTAAGAGACTACACACCCATAAATGACCAAATTGAGCACTGCTTGTCATTTCCCCTCATTGGCCCAGTGGGTATAGCATGATTAGGCTAAGACAATTAGGCATAGGAAAGAGGCTGCATATCATTAACATAATATCATAGCTATATTTAATCATTAGTTATTATTAATCCCTAGTGCTCTTCCACAGCATGTCTCTTGTCCTGTCTCTCTCCCTTCAGCCCCAACCAGTTGCAGCAGATGACTGCCCCTCCCTGAGCCTGGTTTTGCTGGAGCTTTCTTCCTGTGAAAAGGAAGTTTTTCCTTCCCGCTGTCACAGAGTGCTTGCTCATAGGGGGTTATTTTGGTTGTTGGGTTTCATCTGTAATTATTGTATATTTTTACCTTGCAATATAAAAACACATTGAGATGACTGGTGGGATTTGGTGCTATCTAAATAAAATTAAATTGAATTAACAGCCTGAAATGCTTCAAATAAATACAGCCAAAGTGTACAACGGGGCTGAACAGCCAGGAATATGAGTATAATTTTGCACATCTTTGATTGGTAAAGAACAAGCCTTGTGTGTATATTCTGCGTAGTGTGACCTGCCAGCCACGCTCACAGCAGCAGAGGTTACTGGAAAAAGTCTTGGCAGCTCTAGCCCCCTTTGAGGAGTTGACAAGGGAGGTAAGCTCCTCATTGTCATCTGCATCTGATGTCATCCCCATTGCCTACATCCACCACAACTGATAACCAGATAATCCACTGCTGGCATGTCAACCAGCCCATATTACTCACTCTGATTTCTACAGTAGCATAATTTTCTGTGCACGAGAGTCTTCAGTATAGCCTCCATCACTGTTGATGAAAGGAGAAGCAGGCTAACAGCTGAGAAAGATCAAACACTGATCTTTCCACAGAAGAGGAAGCCTCTCATGTTAAAGCGAACAAACAGTTACAAAAGGATTGTTAAACGAATGGCAGTTACTGCTCTGTCTCATCTTAGGGGACATCTAAAACCAAATATTTTAGCTCACAGTGTGCGTGTCCTTTCATACTAGGATTGGTTTTATACTAGTGTTAAGTTCTGTACAGATTCAATTCAATTCAATTCTATTTATATAGTGCCAACTCACAAACAGTCGCCTCAAGGTGCTTTATACTGTAAGGTAAAGATCATACAGTAATTACAGAGAAAACCCAACAAGTCATCTGCAACGACCGGTTGGGGGTGAGGGAAGGGAGCCGATGTTTTACAGCATTTAAATGTGATAGAAACAGCTTGCACTGACAGCCATCATGACACCAGTTCAGTGCCATGACCAGCCATGTTTGCAATACTTTTCACTGTAGATGTCTGTTTACGTTGAACTTTAAGTATAGAAGGGTCCCATTCTACAAGTTGATTTTTTTTAAAGTTGCACTTCCTTTGTTTTTTCAAAACTAAGGAGTTTTTGAAATAATTCAGGAAGTTTCAGGATTATTGATGATTAAAAGTGATATAGTTTAAATAAAAGAATCAATATGAACTGAGTCACATTCGGGGTGCACTGCATTTCTTCCTTATGAATATAATAGCTTTAGAAGTCTTTTTTTCTTATTTGAGTGTTGACTTGTGCAAAATGCACCCAACGCATTTTTAAAAACATTTGTCAGTGTTTTATTGTTTAAAAAAAATACAGCATTGGATTTATATCGGTGTTAGCAAATTTAGAATATCGGTATCATATCAGACATAAAAAAAGTGGTATTTGGCCATCCCTAGAGACCATATGCCTGATGGGGCATCATACTTGGACTATGGACCATTACCATTCTCAAAGTAGAAGCGGTGGAAGTCTGTGCCCTCCACCAAGTTGCCCAAGGCTTCAGGTTCAAAGGATGTGAGACCAGGATCACATATCTTCCTGAAAGAGTACAGGAGGCAGATACATTAGCGTCATGGAAAGAATAAACATGTGGCGGTTTTGTGAGTATTTCAATAACTGACTAACGTGTAGGCTTCAAAGTCTCCATTGTTGATGGCCTCAATCAGCTGCTCAGTCACTTTGATGATCTCCTGCTTCCGAGCTAAGAGACAGACACGCGGGAATATTACTATAGATATGGATATTTGGACAGCTGATGTAATGAAAAGAAGAATAGTTAAAGGTTGAAAATGGAGCGCAAAGACAACAGGAATTCAGCAACAGCATGAAGATGGGATCCACCTTGAATTCCACAATGTTACATGGCGATGAGATGAATGGAGGATAAACTGGTAGGACAGTGTAGTCAGCTTGGTTCAACATGTGACAACATTACCTTTCATGCTAAGAAGGTTAGCTAGGAAAAAAAAATGAATGGAAAGAATAAGGTACTGATGAGGCTTTACATGCAAGTACTACTGACAGATAGTTACACAACATTATGAGGTCAAAGTCAAAAAGTTACACCATAACCAAATAAAGAAAACATGCTCATGCCTGAACGTTCAACTGAGCACCTTCAACTGCAGCAGACCAGAAGCCATCTTGTCATTCATTGGCTGTTTCTTCAGAAAGACTGACTTATGTTTGCAATTAAACTCTAGGCTGACTAGTTTTCCAGAACCCCCCCCCCCAGGTAATTTGCTTCTACACACTGAAACAAAACTGGCCTTTTATAAATCTGTAACACTAAAATCTGGCATAGACTTTTCTCAGAAATGATAAGCAGAGTCTTGCTCAAGAGAACTTTGCTAGAAGGAAATGAGTATCAAACACCAAACCACGACTAATACCTTACTAATACTAATAATAATCCACTGGCTTTAACAGTCTATTACCTAGTTCACATTCACCTTACAAAGGTCCCCAACATTTCCATACTGAAATTACATGTATGTCTTCGATTCATCTAATTTCTCTGTTCTACTAAAAAAAAAAAAAAAGTTCTGTCCTGACCCCCTCAGAATCTGATTCTCAGGGGGTCACACAAAGAATGTTTTCTGAGTTACAGGGCCTCAAAGAACACAAGGGTGGGTTGAATTTTGGCGTTCATTATTCCAGCATTTATGATCGCTCATAACTTCTTAAGTTGGCTAAATGATGATGGCTAAATGAAATTTTTCAGAATGACAAACACATTTAAGCACTGTTAAATATTGTCATGTTGTCAAGAACAAAGGTGATGTCCAGAGCTGTAGCAGCTACAGAGGGATCAAGGTGATGAGCCACAGGAAGAGTGTGGCTTCACGCCATTAAAGAGCACTGTTACCAGATGCGAATGTCGATTGAGAAGTAGAGAGAAGGTCAGAAAGAGCAGATAATAGGGTGTCAATAGAGGTACTCTATTGACTGCATGTCAAGATTAGCTAAGAAGAATATGTGACGACAGAGAGAAGGTGAGGTGTGTTCGGTCGGGCATGGCAGGTGGGTTCAGCGGTGGTCAATGATGTCAGGCAGGAGTGTCCGTGGAACTACGATGTTTGCATCGCGACCTGTAGTGAGAGTATGGAGCAGGTGGGAGAGAAGCCTGGAGAGGTGGGGGTTCTACACTGGAGGGAAATGAATCAAAGGCAGCAGAAGCAAGACAGAATACATGTGCGCGAATGGGACGGAGACACGTGTGACAGGTGGAGCTGCAAGGAGTAGAGGCAGTGGAGGTGAGCTTAAATGCCTGAGTCTCAACCATCCAAAGCAACAGATAGTGCATACAGAGGTGAAGAAGAGTATGTAGGCAAGGTGGAGTGGGTAGAGATAAAGATTGCGAGGGGTAATTTGTGACAGAAGGATAGCAGCAGGACCTTGAAAAGGAAGGTTCACAAGATGGTGCAGTCAGGGACCTGCTGTGATTATATGGTTTGAGATGGTGGCACTGACACAAAGAACAGGAGGTGGAGCTGGAGCTGGCTGAGACTGAAGATGTCTAAGAATTTCACTGGGAATGACACACAGGATGAACAAAATCAGAAACTAGTATATCAAAGACAGTTCAGATTGGGTGGTTTGCAAAGAGAACAAAGGTAGAGAGGCAAGGCTGAGATGGCTGGGACATGTGAACAGGAGGGATAGTGGAAATAATGGACAAAGGATGCTGAATACGGAGCTGCCATGCCACAGAAAAAAAAAATCATGGATATACTGCAGGAGATGAAGCAAAGGTTTGGCGACAGACAGAGGATGGTACTGTAGGGAATAGGAGAGGCACAGATGGAAGCAGATGGTCTGCCGTGGTGGTCTCTAAAGGAAGCAGCTGAAAAAGATGATAGCTTTGAGTAAAAAGAACCTCGAATCCGAACAAATTGGCAAGCATTTTGACACAGAAGGAATCACGGTTAGAAAAAATCAGCCTGGTATCAAAATGCAGGTTTAAAAATTAACAAAAAAAAAAAAGACACCTTGAAATTGCTATAAGTCGTTTTGACCGGCCACCCATCCCACACGGTGATATGATGCTCGAATGTTTTCACCAGTGAATCCTTAGAAAACAGATAAAACAGCCAGAGTACCAGTGCTTATTTCTGTGACTCAGTGGCACACATTTAATTGGTGCAGTTTTGCTACTGAAACTATGATATATGCTATGATATTGAAACATCCTGCTGAAATAAAAGAAGAATTTGGCTTCAGATTCCTGACACATCCAGTGGAAGCTGCACTTTAAAGGCCGAAGAAAAACTGAAAACATTCGCGGTATGAATCAAAATCTCAGATTCATAACCCGTGTAGAGCCAAAGCAACTATCAATTAATGACCTCTTTAAATTGGGGGTTAGATGTGTCAGGACAGCTTCTGACCACTGAGTGGCGCCATCACATTGCAGTGCTACATTCAGAAGTAGGTTGAGGAGATGTGGTTCAGTTGAATGTGTTAAGAATATTTTGGTCACATATAGATCTCTTTAAGTCACATTGTTTTAAAAAACAGATTATGATGAGCTGAATCACTTAACACTTGGCAGCTGACTTTAACTATCCATAACCACTCGAGCTAAGGAAGACACACATTTGAGACCATCAGAGGCTTACAGCTGTTACAAATTCACCTTTTGCTACATTTGTAAACACCTTCACTGATATCAAAAGGAGGTGAAACTCTCAGCTTCAGGCATCAGGAGTTGGACTTACACTGAGTGTCGGTGGGGTCACCACTGTGAAGGGGCACCCCGCGCTGGGGCCCAGGGCCCAGTGTGGGTGTTTGACGGGGGTCGCAGTGACATATGGTGTGATGGTCAGTGAAAAAGATCAGAAAGGAAGATGTGAAGAAGAGGAGCATGAAGGCAACCGCCAGTGCCCACAGGATATACTGGCAGCACTCCTCACCGCTGGGCCAAACACTGGGAGAGTACCAGCAGGAGGAGAAGGAAGAAGAGAAGGATGAAGCAGAAGAGGATGATGACAGAGAGCACGGAAGGCAAGGGGTGGGGAAGAGGAAGGGCGACGGAGGCCAGTGAGAAGTAAATGGATCTAAGCACTTAAGATGGTAGATCTTGGGACTGGGGCAAGGAGAATGTGCTGAGATGGAGAAATTGGAAGATGGAATGAGATGGAGATGCGAAAGGAATGACAAGAGGAATGCAATGGAGAAAAGGAAAACAAAACAAAAAAATAAGATACTGTACATGAAAAGCATGCAGGAAAGGACAATTTGTTCAAAGCTCTTCATTCTTCCAGCAGCCAAGAACAAATCACATGGGCAGAGCACAGAGAGCAATGTTCATGGAAGGAAAGATGAAAACAGTAATGTGAGACGGAGCCTTTCCTCAGCCAAAGAACTGATAAAACAACCACATTTAAAGAATCTGATTAAAAGCTGAGTTTCATCCATTTCCCCCCTTTGTTACAAAGTTTAACAAAGACAACTTCAAATGACTACAACTCAAAATTAGGTGTTAGCTACAATGATCATAGTTTTCCGCCTCTTTAGGGGTTGCCACAGTGCCTCCACCACACTCCATCCCTAGCATCCTCCTCTGTCACAACAACCCTTTGCTTCACTACATCCTGCACATATCCAAACCATCTCAGCCTTTGCTTCTCTAACTTTATCTGCAAACCACTCAGTCTGAAAACCTCCACCTCCCGAGGCTCTACTCTCACACTACAGATCACAATGTCATCTGCAAACATCATAATCCATAGACCCTCCTGTCTGATCTCAATCATTACAATTTTCTTCTGGCATTAGGGGTGAAGGGTACAAATGATTACTATAACAGTAAATCATAAAGTTGTTATATGTAATTAAGGCCAATGAATGAATGAAAACACACTAATGACTCTTTTAATTATAAGCCAATGGTGGCCTGCAGCACTGATGGAATCACACACATCTGGTCTTTTGTTCTGTAGGTTGAAGTGTTTCATAGCGGTTATAAAACAACCCACATTCATTCATTTGATGTCACCCATTCATGAAAAAAAGCAGCAGCAAGAGCTTCAGAGACAACTGTTATCTCATGCAAAGGCTCTAAAGTAATGACAGCTAGTGTGACTTTATCAGATGGTGAATGTTATCATCTATCTAAGGTTCAGGTTAGTTTCAATGGGAACTCTTTGAAGGAACAGTTCAAATCAAAGCTTAATGAGGGTGCACCATCTAAATAATCCTCTAGTGTTATGTTACAAAACTACTTAGAAACACTTTTGAAGCTGAAGACACACCAATTTTTTATTCTATTTTGTTAGCGGACAAGTGAATTACTCAAGATGCTGCTGCTCTCTAGCAAAGACAATACATTGCTGAGGTAATGATAATGCTACAGTACATGAACAGGAAGACAACATAACACCTTTAACCACGGTAACCATACATGAAGACACAGCCTCACTGTTTAAAAATGTATAAAAAAATAATCAAAAAGACAAAATGTCACAAAAGCTCAGAAAGATTAAAAATAAACAAATAAAGTAACCGAGAGAAGCTCCAGCCTCCCAGAATATGTCAATTAATGTAACTCACACTCCACCTTAATTGCCATTTTTTTCCACAAATGAATAAGAACAAAGAAGCTATGAGGATATAATTTGCTCTTGAGTAATATTGTGAGTTATGCAACTTCAAAGCTTTGCTGAAAAGAAAAAATAATGACCCCATCAGCCATGAGTGGAGACAACTGAAGCGCATCAACATGTCCACTAATGCATTTACAATAATGCAGCAAAATGTTTGAATGTGAGGAGTTTTTAATGATTGAGGAAATGCTAAATCTTTTTTCTCTAAAACATTACCTATTCTACTGTCTATCTATTGTAGGGAACACACACACACACAGATAAATCAGTTACACTCTTTAGAGACACCATGTGTATATCACTGAACTCACAAAGGCCTTTCCCCTTCCCTCATTTTGCTTCTTGTGGTACTACAACCGCTGAACTTATCAATACCGTTCTCAATCAAAGATTTTGTTGTCCTGAGCACTATTAACATTATTTTTTCAGCATTAACCTAAATTTCTGCAGTATGCAGAAGGACCTCACAATACAGATATTCTTCGTTATGTTACTATAAGTGGACTCCAGAACACTGGTTACGGGACAAAGCTACAGCTGCAGCACAGACTGGGCGAAGCTGGCAACTGTCCACGGGCAGCAGTCCCTGCTACTGTGAGGTAATTTGCTCATATAAATTTTAAAAGCCCTGCCTTTACCCCAGCATCCACCTGTGGGCAGTCAATGTTCCCCAAGCAGACCCTTGTTGACCCTGTGGTGCGTTTGTTGTAACCTAAAGCCTTGTGACGAAGAGCCTAAACACGCACAAAACAAAACAAAAAAAACCAACAGTGTGAATAGAATATTATATCTTCATGTAATAATTCATCCATGCCAGGCTGAAAACAAACTGCCCCAACACAAAATAACACGGAGATACTGTTTGTCTGTAAGCCCGAGGCTAGCAGGTCAAACTGGGCATGACTGATTGTCAGCTGCTTTTCTTCATGTAACACTTTAAAAGTCCTCACTCAACATCTACGTCCTGCTGAGCTGAAGATGGTGTTTCCTTAAGTAAGGTTATGAGGCCAAATCTGAATTCCAGAAATCACAAACTAATCTATTCACAAGAGTCTGAAATCAATTTATGTTCACCCAAATTACCACAAAAAGCAGGCCAATATGGGCCTTTGATGTTTTTCACCCCAAGGTCTCCTGATAGGTCGGTAAGGCCGTGGTTCTTTGTCAACTATTACATGCAAAATGAAGCATTATGGTCCAAGAGAAATTAAAAAAGATGGCAGTTGATAACACAACAAGATTCATGCAACAGACACAAGTAGTAAAAGGGTTTAGTGACAAACATCCCTCTGAATAATATGGTTAGCACACACCTAATACATACAGTACTGCGGAAAGGTATTTGCCCCCTTCAGGATTTCTTAGTCTGTTGCATTTTTGTCACACTCACATGTCTCAGATCAAACAAATTCACACAAAATTTGTCGAAGCCGACCTGTGTGAATGAAAAATGTACTTTTTAAATTATTTCATTTATTAAGGGAAAAATAATTGCCCCCTAAAACTAATAACTGGTTGTCCCACTCTAGAAAGCAAGAACCCCAATCAAGTTTTTGCAATAAATGGTAAATGGACTGGTTCTTATGTAGCGCTTTTCTGCTCTACATGAACACTCAAAGCCCTTTACAGCATGTCTCAGTCATCCGTTCATACACTTTCTACATCTAAGTGCCCTCTAGCTAACATTCACACACATAATCACACTTTAAATCCAAAGGATACTTTGGCATGCAGACTGGAGCAACCGGGGATTGATCCACCAACTTTGCGATTAGTAGATGATCTGCTCTACCTCTTGAGCCACAGCCACCCCAATAACTGGCAGTGAGTCTCTCGCATCACTGTGGAGGAATTCTGGCCCACTCTTCTTTGCAAAATTGAATGCCATTTTTGCCCGGTCTCTTTCTTATTGTTGAATCATGAACTCTGACCTTAACTGAGACAAGTGAGGCCTGCAGTTCTTTAGATGTCGTTCTGGGTTCTTTTGTGACCTCCTGAATGAGTCATCGAGGCACTCTTGGAGTAATTTTGGTAGGCCGGCCACTCCCGGGAAGGTTCATCACAGTTCTTTCCAAACTGACAGATCTCTTTGTTTCTCATCTGTTCTCGAGTTTCTTTAAATTGTGGTAAGATGTGTTGCTTTTGAGATCTTTCAACTTAGAGGTACTTCACTTCGTCAAATAGCTCATTATAGCTTTCTCCCTTAATACATGAAATCATCATTTAAAAACTGCATCTTGTATTTACTTGGGTTTTCTTTGTCTAATACTGGAATTTCTTTGATGATCTGAAACATGTGAGCGTGGCATAAATGCAAAAGACGAAGAAATCGAGAAAGGGGCAAATACTTCTTCACAGCAGCGTAAGTGAGCCGATGCAGCCATAGAAGAAAAATGAAGTCAACTCTGATTGATGTAGAAACTTCAAAGGGAAGAAAGAGCTCTAGGGGTGCAGTGTCGTCCTGTTAACAGGAGGGTAGTTTGCATCTGTCACTCTGAGCCTCCCTACCTCTCACATCCTCGTCCTCGATGGTAGTGTTGGCACTCTCGCTGGACTCCTGTGAAAGGACAAAGATGAGGACCTCTGAGTATAACCAGCCCCACATAAAAACACAAACCAAGACAGACATCGGAGTTTCAGTGCCATCACTTACAGCAGGTCATTTTATCATCTACCTGAACACCTGTTACAAGGCAACTTGGAGATCCAATGCTGAAGACATGCTGTGATGACAGCATTGCTTTCTCTTCTTGGTCAGAGCTCAGTATCTAAAAGTCTATCAATATTGTGCAACTCAAAATCAGATGTGAAATTAAAAGATGAGTGTTGTACTTTAGTTGTTCTTTGGGGTCAGTCCAGATCAATGATTTTTTTTTTCAATTATTTTTGCGCCTTATCAAATCTGAAAACTCTTATTTTCAAAGTGTAATATTGTCTTTTTTTTCACATGGAACCAAATGTTGATTTGTGTGGTATTAATGTAGTTCTATCACAGAATTTTGTCTTGCATAAAGCACTGATTGCTACAGCTCTTGTAAATATAACTTTTGAGCTGTAAACATCAACTTCCTAGAACAACGTTTCACAAAGGATTTTTTTTCTAAATTCAAAAGTCAAACTGTTTTTTATGGCTAATAGTCCATGTGACATTGACTGGCTTAATCACCACTTTTCAGCATTTTTGAATATAGTGGTCTCCATTTGAATCAAAGCGGAGGATAAAGCAGGGCACGCTTTAGCATTGCTTTCTCAGGCAGATCCACCCCTTACCTGTGATGTACGCTCAGAACACCAAGATGCAGAAAACACTGGACTTGAAGCTTCACAGTGACACTTAGAAACTTAATATAAAGTTACAATTTTTTGAACTGGGCATTGTCTTTTGGAATTTTATCTTTAGAGGCATACCTAGCCAAAAAAAAATTTTTAACACAACCTTTTTATCCCTTTCTTGAGTAAGAAATATTTTATCTTGTATGACACATTACTGGTTCAATGGTCCTCTTTCTTCTTCTGCATGTTGATTAGCAGACAAACATTAAAACAAAAAAAAAAAACTACTACAGTGGTACATGTGATCCATATTCAAACGAACATCTCTATACCTGCTTTGTGTATGTGACCACACAGCACACTGTGCACAAGAACATATCCTACACTATGAGCTATCACAATATCATTGTCACTACACAAAGCAAATAATACAAGCATGCACGTTTTGCCACAACGTCATCTTATGGACTCTACATATTAAGTAATGTAGATCCATATGCCTGCACAAACAAAACAATCCAGACACAACAGGTGAACTCTGAGAAGCATTTAGCTCAGAGCGGCTTGGACATCCATGCTACTGCACGATCTTTACTGCGTCCCAGCAGCATGCATAGCTCCTCTATCACACACTGTAACAACATGTTACAACGGCAGTGCTTCTTAAAAGTTAGAAACACCAGCACAATTTCATTACGATGCTGTGAATTACACAAAAATTATTCTTGATGACAACTGCATAAATATTCAGAATAGTAAGAAAATGATGAAGGTTAAGTAAAATAATTGCATGCAACAGCTGATAACATGCATTATTTAACAGACTCCCCCCTGTTTTATTAGAAGACATTGAGTAAGAACAAGTAATGGCACGCAAACACCATCATCAGAAGCAACATTAAGCTTCTAATCTAAATGGCGCACAACAGCAGCAGCAGCAGCGACTACAGCTTCAGATCAGCATGTGATCAGCTGTATACCTTGTTTCCATCAGCTGGGTTGTGGATAACAGTGGTCTGAGGCTCCTGATTTGAGAGGACCAGAAGTAGGCGAAGACGTTAAGTGAAAGTGAATTAGTGAGTAAGACTGACATACAGGCATTTAGCAACACGGACTGAAATAAACGCAGTGAAGGGAGAGTTGGGATTTAACAGCGGCTATTTAGGGAAACCAAGTCATTACTACGAATAAAATCACTACAGCTACGGCATACTGCAGCACAACTGTACACATGAGATGGTGTGGCAGTGAAAGCTGTGACAACACCCTGAACATCATGTAAAGTACATCTTTCACCACAGACAGTCAGGCTCTACTCAGCGCCGACAACACGATGACAATAAGTGACAGAAACAGTCATAAATTACATGCCATTCCAGGCAAACTTGAAGAAAATATGCATGTTTTTAAAGGCAGGAATTTGACTATATACACAGTGCCTTGCGAAAGTATTCGGCCCCCTTGAACTTTTCAACCTTTTGCCACATTTCAGGCTTCAAACATAAAGATATAAAATTTGAATTTTTTGTTAAGAATCAACAACAAGTGGGACACAATCGTGAAGTGGAATGAAATTTATTGGATGTGTCAAACTTTTTTAACAAATAAAAAACTGAAAAGTGGGGCGTGCAATATTATTCGGCCCCTTTACTTTCAGTGCAGCAAACTGACTCCAGAAGTTCAGTGAGGATCTCTGAATGATCCAATGTTGTCCCAAATGACTGATGATGATAAATAGGATCCACCTGTGTGTAATCAAGTCTCCGTATAAATGCACCTGCTCTGTGATAGTCTCAGGGTTCTGTTCCAAGTGCAGAGAGCATCATGGAGACCAAGGAA